>OMNV01017001.1:143279-174100 GCA_900303265.1 Brotula barbata
AAACCCCCCACAAAAAAAAAAAAAAAAATACGAATATTTCTTTTTCCTGACGCCTCTCATTATGTAATTAATTGATCCTTGATTCAGGGTATAAACCATTATTAGCCGTCTATTGGTAATAACATGTTTGATGATGATTTATCACGTCTTGATTGATTGAAAAACTCCATCATGTCTTCTGCAGCTTGCACAAAGTCTGTGAGGTCCAACACTGCCACCTGTTGGTACTTTTTTGTACTCCAATATTTTTTCATAATGCATTATTTTACAGTAGAGAGAGCGGGAAAACAAACAATAACCAGGTGGGGAGGGAGTGGTATTGATACAGAGGTGGTTCTGGGTCACGGTACACTTGAATATAGAACACTCTAGATTAAGCCTATCATAGTCTTTCACAACATTTAATATCTCTCACAATTTTTGTTGTTTTAAGGGTCCGTATTTTTCATTTTGTGCCATGTGCCTACAGACTCTTGGGTCCAGTCTTAGGTGCGTCTTCATCACCTCTGTTATAGACAGTCTGCCAAGTAATTGTCCGATGAGCAAAAACAGATCCTCGTTAGTATAGTGGACAGTATCTCCGCCTGTCACGCGGAAGACCGGGGTTCGATTCCCCGACGGGGAGGTTGCTCTTTTCTCCCATCCACAATATCATGTACTTTAGGTTAGTCATTCCTGCCGTTGTCTCTGGAGTTGGTCCCCTGTAAATTATGTATTATGCGACACTCTCAATACCATTGCTCCTAGAAAACAAGGTCATGCGGGGAAGAAAAATCGACCCTTCAACCTGTGAATGGGTCAGAAAAGTTGATGGAATCCATGAAAAACATGGGTCATTGAACATCTCAGATACTGTTTAAGAGTGTCTGTAAATCACTTTTGACAAGCACATTACATTAAGTAATGTTCTGGTGTTAAGCAAATCAATAATCATCGTAGAGCTGACAAAACACTTATGTTAAGTAACAAAACTTGTACAAAGGTCAGATCGGTTGATGCTGATACCTGTACCATCCATTTGTTTTTCTACTGCCTTGTGGGTAAATTTACTCGTTTTGGATTGTTTCAGGGCAAACTGAGCAATCTCTTTATGGAAAGATGTGAACTTGTGGAATGACAGCTGTTGTAATTAGTCGACTGTCACTTGAGGCTTAACAGCAACAAATGACAGAATCTTTCTGTCTGGCTACCGACTCATGGTATACCCGCCTTGTTGTCGAATTTCGGGTGGGTAAAAAAGTAACGCTGGTGGCCGAGGCCTCTAAAAGCGTCGTGTGGCTGTGTCGTCATCCATTCTATTCTGGCTCTCGTCCAATCACAGCACACAGGGGAGTAGCACGCGCCCCACCTTGTATCGGTCACGTGACATGTGCTTACGAAGATGGTGGAAGTTTCAGCTTCCTTGAAGTGAAATCCGTCAGAAACCCAAACAAACCGCGCACTGTTGTGTGGGACTAAACATTGCTGTTTCGGGTTTATTCTCTTAGACTGGCCACGGACTCGGGTAAGTGACACAATCGCACTAGGCGGCCTATCATGGTTGATATTCGTGATTTCGAACCCGTTGCACTTTGGGGTTTCTAGCCTGCCATAATGATTACACCAGCTAGCAGGCTAATGGATGGCCAGGCTGTGTGGCTTATTGGTTCTCTGTGGTGATAGCCAGCTGACATTCAACACGTACTCAGCAACTTCACCGACCAAACCGCATGTGGGGATAATATTTAGCCGCCGTAATCGCCATTAGCCGGCTAGAACATACTGCTCCTCAATCTCTCGAGTTAGCTCCTACCCGTTCCGAGTTGTATCAGTTTATATGTTAGCGTTTGTTAGCTTAGCATGCTAAAACTAGTGAATGCGTGAACACGAGAATGTAATCACCCTGGCACCTGCTGGCTCGCCCAGTCGTAAATAAAGTGTTATTCCTGTCTCCCTTTCCTACTGGTAATATATGTGGAAAATGTCGCGTTAAGCCCACTCACGAAATCTGCTACATGGATAGTGGGCAATGGGCTACTTGAAAGCGTTTTCCTTAAATCAACAAGCATGCATTAAATGTACGTTAAAGCATTTTTGAACTGCTGTGTTGTTGGTGGTAATCGTAATAACTATTATGGCACTGTATGGTATAGCAATTCACAAATTACCATTTGACTTAACTCTCACTTTGAAGGACGTCACTTGACGTAACTCGGCAATTAAAATTTTGACCGACCGTATGCGCTACGAGGAGATCCTGAAGAACTTTCACATATGAGGTCACTGAAGGAACGATTGTATGTACATGTCCGCATTGTTCAACACTTGCTCATGAATCATTCCAGATGTACGAAAGGCATAGTTGTTCAAGATGGAAAAACTAGGCAAACATGCAGCTCTGTAATTTTATTAGAAACGCCTGATGTGTATGACTGCAATGCTGGGGAGGGTTGCCCTTTGTAAAACGGGCAAAAATTCAGCAGAAATTTAAACATGGGTGGGATTCTTGAGGTGACCCCTGTCCTAGATGTGCTGTCACTGAAGAAAGTTCCAAAGATCCACTACATTCTTGTTCAGCTGACTTCTGATCAACTGCGTATTATCACAACAATAACATAGAAATGTTCCTAGAGGGGTTCGTCTCTGGCACTTATTCTCATAGTTGATCTGTCAGTGATAAAGTCCTCAGCCTTTTAGCATTCAAGGCTGCATCAGGCCAGTGTCCCATCAGCTGGCAGTATCATGGTTTGTGTTTTTGGAATACAGATTACAACTTTGAGAATAAAAATTTAAGATTATATATAGGGCAGCTTTTTATAATGACAGTGAACCTGCACTCACATCAGTTTTTTACCATGACTGCAGCAGCCCATGACTGTAGCTTTGAACTATTTTAACACTGAATCTACTCACCTGATTTCCCCCCAGACTTTCACCTCCTCCCAAACATGGACAAGGCTCTAGTTGGAGCAAGCATACTTTTCTGCTTATTGGCTGTGGATATTTTTAGGATAAGCAAGAAAAAATGATTCACACGAAACCAGGACAAAATCCCCTCAAACAATTGACAGTAGTATGGTGTGCCTGAAGGGCACTGTGTTGAAATATAAATAACAAAATGGCTTAGTTGCGCAGTGGTGTCTTATCAAAAACCCTCATATGTAGTCCATGGGAATATGCATTAGCACCAGCAATTTAAAATTATCAGTCTCTAAAGTTTACTGTTCAGCAATTATGCTCGGGCTACAAGGCTGCAACATCTGCAGGTGTTATGAATTATTGACAGGCTACATCAGAAGCCAAAGGGAAAGTTTACCCAGCACTCCTTACTTTCTCCTGCCATGTGCACACAGAAAAAGACAGAGTCAGGCATGTGTATTATTTAGAGACACATGGATGTGACCAGATTACACGACACTGATGTTTTAGCCTAATTTACCAATATTCCATTAATTGGACCAACAGGTAATGCATATACTAATAGTCGTCTTACCACCAATCAAAATGGCAAGCGCTGCAGGACCAGTGTTTTACTTACTTTTTACTCCTCCAATACTGTTACATTAATGGTGGGTGGACATTGTCTATTCGTTGCTGGCACAGCGGATTTTGAATCCAAAAATAGAAATGGTATGCATCAGGTTTTGGTGTTAGTGGTTAGAGAGTTTACAGACTGGTTTGTTATGACTCACCTCTGTTGAGAGCTACTAATATCTCTGCAATCATCAGCTAGGTTGCTGATCCTAGCTTTAAAAAAAACCCTGTAGTAAATATATAATAGTTTATTTTATCTTGCTGGTGTTCAGAATTGCTCTTTTATTGCAGCTGAACCTCCTTATAAATACGTTGGGGAAAAGAGTATTATGTCCAACCATCAACTAATTGCACTTAATCAGGGAATTTGTGCCATAATTAGAAATATGATGAATTACTATTTAATTTTAGAAATAATTTTACAGCTCTATAATTCATTTCAAAATTGGGCTTGGTAGAGATTATCTATCACCACTCAAATATTCTTGTAGTTCCATAGCCATAGGGTAAGATGATAAACAGAATTTCCAGGACTGACCTTTGTCCAGATTATAATCAGTCTTATTTTATGGTCTCTCATGACGGTGCAGTTTACGTGTGCATGTTTCTGCACATGTTTGAAGTTGCAGCCAGTCAATCCGTGAAGAAGTGAAGAAATTTTGTAACTAGAGCATCTATTTAAGTACTTTGGCGTGAGCTGGCAACCGAGGGCTGTGTATAATATTGTTGTGGTTTGATGATTTGACACTAGATGTATTACTGTATTGTCACTTTTTATTCAAAGTTCGGATATATGTTTGAATTTCTGGAAAAAAATTATGCTTGAGCAGTAATAACACATTTGGAAAATTGCTTGTCACTCAAAATTTATTGGTGCGTCCGTGGTCAACAGAAATGAGTAAACATTGCTTTAGCTGTAATAGGTTAATAGTGGGTACTCAAATGGTATAATCACAACAGAAAAAGAGGCCTCATTGGTCTGTGACTGAAAATCTACAGTCAGCCATCTTTTTTGGTGGGATGCAGAGAGCGACACAAAAGTGGAGTCAGATATACGATAATCCTGAAGTATTTGTTAGCGTAGGGAGAAGGACGGACATGACGAGTTGTCTTTGGAATTGATGATTAGTGCTCTTTTGCTGCCTACCCATAATTCAACACAAGCCACTGGAAATGGAGGACTTCCTTTTTTTGTATGTGCACAGAATTTTGTAGTACTTTCTCTAAGACTTTGCAAATGGGACAAAGTTGATACTTGACCTTGTTTGTGTTTAAGCAACTACAGGCATCGCATGGGGTTTTGGTTAAATAACTGCAATCCTTTATTGTTAAGCTGAACCGCTTTTATTATATACTTGTTAACGGTGTAATTTTTGCAAGTCTGTCATTGTTGCATTCTGTTGGTTAAGCGCGATCCACATGATCTCATTGGTGTGTTACAAAACAGCAGACTTCTGTTTGTCAATGCCCTAATGATGTGTTGTCTGTGCCACAGGCCTTCATCAGCCCTATCTCATGGACAGTAGCAGCTGCACGCCGGGCACTTCCAATGGTCACCCCATGAAGTCACAACTACAAATCATTGGTGAGTCTTTAGTCTGTACAAATAGAAACACACGTAAAATTTGTTCATTTCATTTTCTCAGCTAAATGTCATGTGTTTTTCACTGTTTTAATTGTGTTCTTCTGTTTCAATGCAGTGTACTCTGCACTCATTCCAAATTTTATTCTCTAATAATAGCATTGTGAAATTTAATTTGTGTTTATTATGTTTTCCTGTTTCTGGCAGATCACCACTCTCCTCATCTCACTGTCTCGCTCACCTTCTTTCTGTTTCAGTGCTATCAGCAAAACTGAAAGAGAACAAGAAGAACTGGTTTGGTCCCAGTCCTTATGTAGAAGTGACGGTCGATGGCCAGTCCAAGAAAACAGAGAAATGCAGCAACACCCACAGCCCCAAATGGAAGCAACCACTCACTGTGTGAGTTAATGTTTGATTCGTTCTTTGTTTCCTCAATGCTTCACTGAGTTCACAAATGTTGACAGGAATGACAAGAATGATTAATGACAATCATGTTGCAACACATAAAGCCTATATGAACGTATTCTTGGCATGAACTATGTCTACATGTATGCATGATTGCATCGTTTGTCTATACTTAAAACGTTGTACACATGAAACGCCATACCAACAAAATCGTGGTGGCACTAATGCCAACTGTACACAGACTATTCTAAAGAGAAATGTTGAATTTATATTAAAATGTTGTATCACATGGCAGAGTTTTAAAGTACATCATACGTGTTTTCACAACAATCAACATGACCGAGCGGTACAGTTGGATGGAAGAGGCAAGAATTAAAAAAAAAAAAATCTAATCAAAGAAAACATTAAATCTATATGTGATGGGAATGCCAACAAAATACCACCAAATTTAGGAGCTTAAGAGAGATGGCGATCAACTGCTACAAGAAGCTGTGGCCTATCCAGCCCCTGCTGGAGTAGGATTTATCATATAGTACCGTGTGTCACTCTCAGCCCTGGTGGCTTAAAAAGGTAGAGTGCATACTACTTGCTGCAGTGGCACCAGTTCAATATCGACCTGTCTTTTTTGTCTGCCTGTCTCCTGTACACCAGAATCAAGTGTGTGTGCACGCGTGTGTATAGTAATATACTGTATATATATATACGCGTATATATGTATGTGTGTGTGTGTATGTATATACTGTATATATGTACTACAGATACATATACAGTCTGTCCATGATCTTCTGTTCATGCTGACATTCTTATTATTTAGGTCTTCTATAGGTTCACTTGGTCCACTAGCGGCAAAGTTATTGTTTAATAAGCATCTACTATGGGAAGTAATCTGACCTGAGCCCATGTGTCCACAAATGTATTTTCCTGGGGCCACCGAGGGTGCTAGCTTAACAACTGCCATAGTGATGGTTATTGACACTCTGTCTTTGAATAGCTTATGAAGTCCATTGTCTGTGGGTTGCTTTCAGTACCAGACATAGACAGGCCACAGTAGTTTACATGTTTAAAATTATCAGCTGCCCTTACGCTCGCCAAATACATTTTGGAACAGAACCTGGTTTGTCTCTGATAAATGACCAAACCCTCCTGCCTGGTGTTTGATTTCATCTATACTCGTTACTTTTTGTTCATTTGTATCATTTTTTTTTGTATATATAAACATCATCGGCCCAAACTCCCTCAGCCGCTCCACTCAGGATTTCTCATTTAACATCCACGGCTCCATTATCACCTGCTCCACTCAAGTCAGTAACCTAGGAGTCATTCTCAGCCCCATACTCTCTCTCTCCTCCGTCACGTAAACCAGATGACTAAAACAGCCTTTGTCCAGCCTTTGGGAAGATTTCCCGTCTCCGACCCGCAATATCTTTCTCCACTGCTTAAACATTGATTCATGCACTTATCACGTCCCAGCTCGACTACTGCAACAGCATCCTATATGGCTCACCAAAAAAAGTCCTCAATAAACTTCAATTTGTCCAAAACTCAGCTGTATATACATACTCTCCTTGACCTGCTGCACTGACCATATCACACTGTCCCTCACAACCTCTGCTGGCTCTTGATCAAGTACAGGATATATTAAAAGAAACCTCTCAGACCTCCTCCACCACCATTGCATTGCCCATTGGCTGAGGTCTGCAGACACTGGATGGATACTAACCTATGCCTTACTATCACTATACCCGGCCAGATCAAATTATTAATCCATGTAAATATTTCACAAACACGATTGTTTTTAGTTCTTTGGTGATCAACTATCAAAACTGCCTGATCATTACTCCTTATTCCACGTAGTTTCCCTATTTGTTTGAGATCATGAAAATGATTGTAACTATTGGTGACCAGAGGACAGACTTTTGAAGATGAAGGAAAGACAGTGTATTTGAACTTACTGTTTGAATGTGCATTGGAGAGATTTTGTCCTACACAACATGGTCATGCGGTGTTCCCACTACTGTTCATATTCCTGGTGGTGCAGCCAGCAATTTTGATCACCGCCACCAAGTAATCAAATTGGGAATTGCAAGCACTGTTAGTATCGTCTTTTGCTCTCTTTCTATTTCTCTCTCACTCTCTTAGTCATATAGGCGCTCTCATAGCTGGTGGAGCAACTGTCTTTGACTAAGCCCAGAAACGGCCCTGATATCGGTACAGCATTGCTTACTAGAATTATAAAATAAAAACAGTTGTCTAGTGTTAGAGAGGAGACACTGTGGATTTTTGAATGGTGCACACCGGATCACGGTCTACCCTACTGTACACAGTAAGAAAACACAAAATTTGGCAATGAACTCCATTGTCTGTTCCCTGCTTGATGCATTGCTCTTTTTCATTCAAAGGAACAAATGCACTGAAACTTACAACTTGATATTTTTTTCTTTTCTTTTCTTTTCTTTTCTTTTCTTTTCTTTTCTTTTCTTTTCTTTTCTTTTCTTTCACTTGTCTTTTTTTCTCTTCTTCTTGCTCCTGTCATATACAACTCCAAAACATGAACAGGATCGTAACACCATTCAGCAAATTGGTGTTTCGCGTCTGGAGCCACCAGACCCTGAAGTCAGATGTATTGCTTGGCATGGCCGTGCTGGATGTCAGTGACACGCTGAAGTCCAACGACATGAAGAGTGAGTGAAACCATGTCTTTTCTCTAACACTCCATTTAATATAATTTAGTATTACCCATCACGATAGACAGGAATCCCGTACAGCTAAAAAACACATTGTTTTCAAGGGTGTGTATCATCATCATCATCATCATCATCATATGTTACGGTACATCAGTCAGTCAAAACATTGTTTTTTTTATTTTAAGATACATGCAATGTACAGCTCAGGAAGCTGATGTATTTCTTGTGTCCTATGTATATTTAATTAATGAATCATTGCCATCATCACCATCAATATTTATGCATATTCCCTTTATGTCTCTGTGCTAGAAGTATAGAAGTCAAAACTATATTTTGACTGCTAAAAATGTATTATGAATATAGTTTTGTGTTATGTATTAGTTTTGTAATTTGTCTTCCTTTGTGGTGTGCTATGAAGAGATCATATTAAAAACCTCCCTGGGGCAACTTGGATTGAAATAAGTTTAAACAGACGTATTTACTCTTTTCAGTAATACATGAACAACTGGTTTGACTGTAATGAACGTTGGAGGGATGATTCACCTATTCACTGGGTGTTTCAATGTGCACAGTCGCATTTATGGAGGGCAAAATGCTTACTTTGTCTTACTAATTTCTGTATTGTATTATTGTGGTCTCCTTTTAGTCTGTGAAGTGGTGCAGACCTTACAGCTGTGTGCAGACAGAGACCAGTCAGATGTGGTGGGAGACCTGTCTGTGTGCCTGGAAGGCATGAGTATTGACCCCGAGACATTTGCCACAGCTGAGGCCAATCATCACAGTGAGTCACGACAAGAATATGTTGCCTTATTTCAATTTTTACTAATACACATCCATGTATATCAACCACATTGAACCCTAATATGGCAGACTAAAAATGGCAGTGATCTGTTTGCGAGACTTAAATTTTGAATCAGCCATTCACTGAGTAACAAAGCTAAATTTCAATTTCTACTTGAAACAATGGTTCATAAAATAGAACACTCAATTCCAGCCCCAGTACTGCAGAGTTTGTGACATAATCTCATGCCTAGAGCACATCATTGTCAGTTGTCATTCTTGCAGCATCAGTTTTATTTACAATTTAAGAAGGGTGAGGTACACATTCACAGCATAGTTTGAATGTTTGTATTTGTTTCAAATATATTGTCAGCTTTTAATACAGAAAAGCATAAGTTTTTTGATGGTTTCTTTTTTGTCTATTTTTTTTCAGGCAAATTAAATGGAGAATTACAACCTAATGAGGAACCAGCCAGACGGTATCCTCTATTTCCATTGCTGATCCAAGCCTTCTGTCTTTTCAGTCATCTTTTTTCTTTCTTTTTTTTCCCCTAATCTCCCACCTTTGCTTTCCCATAGACTGAGTCGAGACAGCTCTCCAGCTGTGGACAGTATAGAGCACAGATCTTCACCTGGCAGCCGGAGGTCTGTGAATGGCACAGGGTCCCCTTCAGTGTCATCAGGGAGCTCGAGGCCGCTCAGACCGCCACGGCCCTCCAGGCCTCCACCCCCTACCCCACGCAGACCCAACTCTTCACCAGGTCTGTGAATTTGTATTTATAATTAATAAAATAATATATATACATATATATATATTTTGTGGATTTTGTAGTATTCTTGATATGGCCACATGGACCCGTGTATTATATTGTATATACATTAAATCACTCTGTGATGTAGCATCTATCATATTCCTATCCCATATCAGAAAAGCTAGCATTAGTGCTGTACTCACAGGCCAGCAGTGTTTTGTTTTTTTATTTCGTGCATATCCGCGACAGCAATGCCTAACTTTGAAATGTTTTCTTTTTTTCAAAACAACCCCCAAAACTTTTGCAGCATTATCCACTGTTTCTACACCAGCCGATAGCAGTGATGGTCACTCAGGATCTGACACACCAGTGCAAACAGCTGCAGACTGCAGCCCTTCAACTGGCCCAGACAGGAACTCCACATCAGTGTCTGGCCCTGGAGGAGCTGCTACAAGACAGCCAACCAGCAGCATCACCCCCAGAGTCCCTGCTGTCAACAGTGGACCATTACCTCCAGGGTAAACTTACTTTTCACTTGAAATCACTGTCTTGCTTATTGGTCTATCTGCCCTCTCATGCTGTGTATCATAGCATACTTACTTGAATCAACTTGATGGGTCTCTGTTATGATTTAATTTGCAATTGGTTATGTGACGACGTCATTAAGATCGTGTAGCCATAGGTACACGCACACAAGGGAATTGAGACGTGACAAAATACCACTCCTTAATCCAAATGTGAGCATGGTTAAGAACACAAACTTAAAGGTTTTCCTGTCAACAGTTTGTACAATTTGTAAATATTGATTATCTTTGCATCTTTACTTGCATCCTCCAACCTTGTTAGTGGCAAAGTGCACCTAGTGGCTACATTACTGGCAGAGAAAATAATTGTCACATCAGTAGCATCCATGCATTTTGAATGAAAAAAAATCAACATCAGCACCTCTATAATGTGACTAACTTTGATGCTGATATGGCTTTAATTTTCCTTCCTTTTTTTTTATGTTTCAATATTATGACACATTCATGTCACATCTTCATCGAAAAGTTCTTTCACAACTGTGGACAAATTTTATTTTATTGCTTAAATCTACTAAAACAATTGCTTTCTATTACATTCAATTAATGGGTTTATTATTATGTAATCCTGATTGACACAATTTTTATATAACTTTCTCTTGTGTGATGAAAATGGGGGGGAAAAAAAGAGTTCGACATGATATTGGTTTACTTCTCATCAAACAAGGTATATGTGAGTTGTATTCTGTTGTACCTCGTCGAACATCCATATGCATAGCCGTACATACTCCTCTGTTGGTAGGTCCAATAATGAGTACACTCCTATTAATACTCAACATAGCCTCGGCATGTCTCCACTAGATACCATTGGCTTCGCTTCATATATCTTTCACTATAATTCACTAGTCGTGAAACTAACGGTATATACTCGGCAGCTGTTATGTCATGTGTCCTTGAACAGATATTCCACGAGTAAATGCGTTCTCCATTGTTCCCTATGTTACAATTGTGATAATAAAAAATATGTTGTTCATGCATGCATTAATAGAGTCCAAGTGATATAAATGCTGATCATATGTCTGCTAACAAACTCAAGAGTTATATATTTAACCACAAAAACAATTTGTGCTGTCTGATCACAGAAGTACACAAACGCACACAGGATAGACCATAGCCATTTCTACTACTTGGAAAATGTTTATTAGGGAATAAAGTGTCATAAATAAAAATTTTATCATTATGTCAAGGTGGGAACAGAGGGTGGACCAGAATGGCAGGCTGTATTTTGTTGACCACGTGGAGAAGAGAACGTCATGGGAGCGCCCGGAACCACTCCCCACTGGGTAAAAAAACTCCCCTTTTTTTAGTTATTTCTTTCTGGTTTCCGTGATGCTAATCTCTTTTGTAGATAATGAGAAGAAGTAACTTTGTGGTATTTGATGTCACTTCCTTGATAGGTAGCACTGATAAGTCTTTTTGCATCCTCAGGGAAATTAGCTAAAGCATGGTATATTTTAACAGAGAGATTGTCACTTCTCTTTTGGCTTGTAAATCTTAATCTCAGCAACAACACTGTTGGTGAGTAAGCATCGAGTATAAACACTCTCTCTCTCACTCTCTGTTTCATTGTCTATCTTGTCTCATAGCTGGGAGCGTCGTGTCGATCCAATGGGACGGGTCTACTTTGTCGACCACATGACACGCACAACCACATGGCAGCGCCCCACTATGGAGACAGTGCGTAACTACGAGCAGTGGCAGCACCAGCAAAGTCAGCTTCAGGGTGCCATGCAGCAGTTCAACCAAAGGTTCATATTTGGGGTAAGAGTTTCTATTTATATTAATTATTTATTAATTATAGGCAGTGTTACAGCTAAAGTGTGGGTAACATGCAGACTTTCAGTGAGGGTAGTAATCTGTTGTTTAGGCAAATGTTTATTTAATATCCAGTGTATTTATTTTCCCTCATAATTTAGTATCACATTGTGATATTTGTCAATCTTAGATGTCTTAGGGACAACAAAAAATCTGTATGGAAATGGAGGGAAATTGTTGGTCCTCATGATCTTTATACATGAGGAATTTCCATCAGATAAGTGATTCACTGACACAAGCTTGGGGTTGTTTTCGAAAACACCATCCACGTCACACATCCTCCTCTGCTTTTATACTCAGTCTCAAATCTGTCAATGATGTTTCCCTGTCACAGTATTTCCACACATAAGTAATCGTCTGTTATTCAGTGCAATGTCTTTGGTGCAATTTTAGCTGCAGTTTAACTGAGGTAAGATAATTAACGTGATTTAATTACACTTGTAGTAAGCAATTAATGCAAGTTACCTGGTTTAAGTCTATTCATTATGTAGAATAATTGTACTGTATTATATAATATATAATTATTACATGTGTGTAAAAGCAATTACTGTATTATGTTTACTCCAATATCAAAATGACTGCATAATCATCTTAAAGCTGTTTTGGTTAGTGTTAATAATCATGCAATGGATGCTGGCTTTTTCACCACATTGTATTCAGATTGACTATGTCTTTGGGTGAGTCCTCACTGGAGACATCTGGAATGCTTTTATTATCAATATTTCCAGTGAAAATGAATTGTGTGTGTAGGTTTGTTTGCTTTTCTATTAATTCACTGTCATCTCTATGTTGTCCTTTGTAGCTACAAGACCCGCTCACAGCCACACAGAAAACGGAGTTTGATCCTCTAGGTGCTCTGCCACATGGATGGGGTAAGATTATAAAATTGGTCCACTGATGTGTCTCTGTTTAAGGCAAAACTCCCCAAGCACTCTTCCAGCTTGGTCAACATATTTATTTAATACCCAGGTGTTGAACACTGCCATTTAAAGGGTTTGTACAAATGTGTTTGCTTAAGATAAGTGTTGACCCAAGAAATATGTCTCTCAATGGAGTTCTAGGAAGTGTGTAACTCGCAGTGGTAGCTGAATTACATTAGATGTGCTGCTTCACTTAGCTGGAATGATTAACAATCAATCAAATCATCCCTTGGAACAGTACTTGAAAACTGAGATTAAAAATGTTTTTTAGAATTCCACACATGGTACATTTTGTTCACCTGTTCCAGCCATCCAGGATAATCAAATTGAACAATGTTACTCTTTAAGAACATATAGTACATGCTACACGATAAACCATAAGAATTACTTGCCAAAAGCAATGATCTTCCATGTTGGCATAAGAATCTACATGTAGAGGTCATACTGCACAGTTCAGAACCCTCAAATATTTTGTATGCACCAATCCTTTATTACAGAACAGGTATTGACAGATGCTGACCAAAAATGCTAGATCAGATATCGATCAGATATCTGATCAGATATGACACTGAACTATAACCACCTGATTCAGAAGTGCAAGCAAGCATTTTTGGGCATTTCAGAAAGACAGTGAAAGTATTGGATCAGTACTTGGTATCAACTGATAAACATAGTTCTGTACTTGGTGCATTCCCGTCAAGAATCTATCATAAATCATCAAGTCTTAAAACTTTCACTAATTACTACCCTGAAGAGCAGCCTCTTGATTTTCTTATTTTCTTCTTCTTTGTGATTTTCTATCTTTTCAGAGAAGAGAACAGACAGCAATGGCAGAGTGTACTTTGTACATCACCCTACACGGTCAACACAGTGGGAGGACCCACGAACACAAGGGTTAGTGTGTTAGTTAGTTAGTGTGTGCGGGGGGGGGTGAGTGTTTTGTTTTTGTTTGTTTGTTTTTTTTGCTTTTATTTTGAAATAATCAACATTTAATCAACAATTCATTAAAAAATACATAACTGTGATTTCATTAGGTTGTTAAATGAGAAGCCTCTTCCAGAGGGTTGGGAGATGAGGTTCACTGTAGACGGTATTCCTTACTTTGTTGATCACAACAAAAGAACCACCACCTACATCGACCCTCGCACTGGAAAATCATCGCTGTAAGTTCCTTGTCTTTTACTCTAATTGAAGTGTTGCCATTCAGATCCTAAGAATAAAGGTTTGTTTTTGTCTACTGTTGTTTTGAGTGGCTTTCAAAAAGCATCTGCGAAAAGCAAACACATTGCAATTTGTGATTATAACAGTAAGAATAAGTGAAGCAACATGTACATTATTTATTTAGGTTTTGAGAAGACACTGATAATATGTTTCCTCTCCTGTTTCCTGTCTTTCTGTCTTAGCAATTTCCAACTTAAAGTTTCCAAAAACCTGATATTTATCCAATGAGATATTACAAAACAAGTTGGCAATGTCACAGTTGACATTAAAAACATTGATTGCACAACTCACTGTTTCTGGAATTTCTATTTTTAGGATTTATGATGTGTCTTACGGCTATGACAAATGGGCGTTTCAGTCTCTTCAGTAATTATTAATAAAGTCAAAAGCGTTAACTCGTTAGTGTAACTTGAAACTGGGGATCTTGTTTCACTGGTGGGAAAAACCAGTTTAATAGCGATTAGAATTTTACTAAATGTCAGAATGATCACCTGAGAGAACTGTAACTTACTGGCCAAGTAACTGTAAAAAGAGACCAAGAGAGTACAGCAGCAGACTATGTACAAAAACCATTAATTAACATAAATATGACATGAACCCAGAATTCATTGACACATTGTACAAATGTCAAATTTAGTCTTCTCTCTTCCTCTCCCCCTTTCAAACACAAGTGAAAATGGACCTCAGATAACCTATGTTCGAGACTTCAAAGCCAAAGTACAGTACTTCAGATTCTGGTGCCAGGTACGTGTCATATTACAGAAAATGCTTATGAGTCAGTCAGTGTTAAAGTTCTTTCTTAGTGCTGCTGGCTACCGTCAAGCTTTCCTAAACGCAGTCCATAGAAAAGCAGCTACTGAATGTGACTGAATGGCTCCTCTTATAATTTTTATCATTTATTCCAACTTTTCTATTTTATTTTGACCAGTATACAATCTATCTTCATTCTGAGTTATTCCTCATTCTGAAAATTTAATCTTACCTTGATTTGGTAGTAGTGTAAGAGAGTCTCTCAGAACCATATTTTCCCTAATTTTCTCATGAAGTACTTTTTTCAAACAGTTTCATAAAATGGTGGATGGCATCACAATCTGTATTTTGTTGAAGATCTTGTGTGTTGGGTTTTTTTCAACCCATCATACTATATACTAATGGACAAAGACATGGAACAAAAGAATATTATCTGTATTTTTAATTCCTGTACAAATGTCCTCACAGTTGAAATCACTACTAAACTTAAATTTTCCCTCTTTCCAGCAACTGTCAAGGCCTCAACACATCAAAATAACTGTAACCAGAAAAACACTGTTTGAGGATTCCTTCCAACAGGTACCAGCAATTCAGTCACACAATTCAGTGATCCAAATGGGAGGTCATGTATTATCTGTCAGCGTTTCACCATGTTTCCTGTGTAGTGCCTCACCCCTGGTATGCTGTAATCAGCTTCAACTCAAGAATTATTATCTTTCCATGTTGTAATTATTAGGTCTGTTGAAGAACTCCTTGCACTTTTAGACAATTATTGAACCAAATTTATGCTGTCACAATAAACCACAATAAATGCTGTAAGTAAAATGATGAACCAATACTAATTCATCTATTGCTGTGATGATCTGCTCCATCTTCCACTTAAACATTCCCTGTTTTGGTGGAATTATGCATGATAAACTTTTGTTGTATTGCATAACTGATTTCCTTTTCCTTCCATTGTAGATAATGAGCTTCAATGCCCAGGATCTGCGCAGGAGACTGTGGATCATCTTCCCTGGAGAAGAAGGTCTCGATTACGGAGGCGTAGCCAGGCACGTTAAATTACTCTGGTGAAATCAATACGGATGTGATATTTAAACATCCACATTGATTCTAAATGAGTTTAATCTGGATTAAAATTGCTTATATCCCTCTGCTCATGAATGATTTGGATAGTTCATAACAGTATGACTGTGCTTGAGTTTTGCTACAATCCATGGAATGCACATAACTTTTCAGTCCCTTCTGTGGCGTTTGTGCAGTTCCTTCCTGATTTCTGCTGTCTCATTTCCTGTAGGGAGTGGTTCTTCCTTTTATCACACGAGGTGTTGAATCCCATGTACTGCCTGTTTGAATATGCTGGGAAAGACAATTATTGTCTCCAGATCAACCCCGCCTCCTACATCAACCCTGACCATCTTAAGTACTTCAAGTTCATAGGACGCTTCATTGCCATGGTTAGTGATTTCACTTACTGTGTGTTGGTATGGAAGAAGAGTAGTACAAGGGTATGTTAGTGGTTTTGCTTGTGAGATTTCCCTATTTTCATGAATACAAGAGGACAAATTAAGAGCAGAGATACAGTGTGGGAGGTGCACAGTGTACAGGTTTATTTTCTTATTCGCATCCGGTACTTCTTCCTGCTCAATGCCTCTGCCTAACCCTCTACATGTCAGAACATTCTGAATATTCCTTTTTTAAGATTACATATTTCTGTCCCTCAGGCACTTTTCCACGGCAAGTTCATTGACACAGGTTTCTCCCTGCCATTCTACAAGCGCATCCTCAACAAGCCGTTGGCCCTCAAAGACTTGGAATCTGTAGACCCAGAGTTCTACAACTCTCTCATTTGGATAAAGTGAGTATCCATCGTGATAAGTATGCAGCAGACAGATAAGTGAAGATACATTCGTGCTTAGTTTCATACTGTTTAGTTTAGAACATCTGCTTGAACAAGAATACACAACAGAATACAGACCACAATTATTGACTGCTTGATTAATCCATACTCAGTAGATTGATAGATATTGAGCAAATAAAAACATTTTTTTATGGCATATTTACATTTGTCTATATTCTCACCTAAATCTCTGTGTTGTTCATCAGGGATAACGACATCGAGGAGTGTGACCTGGAGATGTTCTTTTCAGTTGATAAGGACATTTTAGGGGAAATCACAACCCATGAGCTGAAACCTGGAGGAGGAGACATCCTAGTCACAGAGGAGAACAAGGAAGAGTACATCAGGTAGGTTTCATGAGATTGGACAGTTGCCAAATAAATGGTAGATAATCAAAGTGAAACTCAATGCTCAGGCTGTTTGAGTGTTTCTGAGAAATGCATGCAATCGTTTGTGTTCTCGTCTGTCTCCCCCTGCAGGCTGGTAGCAGAGTGGAGGCTGTCGAGAGGGGTGGAAGAGCAGACTAAGGCTTTCTTTGAAGGCTTCAACGAGGTTCTCCCTCAGCAGTACCTGCAGTATTTTGATGCCAAAGAGCTGGAGGTGTGGACAAAAATAAAATCAGTAATTTTTTAGTCTTGTCACTGTGACGCATTTAACTCCTGTGTCTGGTCTGCCGCCTCCCAGGTGATGCTGTGTGGTATGCAAGAGATCGACCTGGTAGACTGGCAGAGAAACTCCATCTACAGACACTACACACGCAGCAGCAAACAGATTATCTGGTTCTGGCAGGTCAGTGGACATTCTGAATTTCCCTTTGGTATAATGAATTCTGTGTGTTTGTGTCAGCAGTGTGATAGAATTGCAACCTGTACACAATATATTATGAATCTTGCCCAATGAATGTGGTGATTAAATGCATTTTGATGGTAATATGTTTTTTGATGACAACCTGTTTTCTTTGTGAGAGATATGTGTTTTTTTAAACTTGCCACTGTTTTCCCTTGCAGCTCATAAAAGAGATGGACAATGAGAAGAGGATGAGGCTCCTACAATTTGTCACCGGTACTTGTCGACTACCAGTTGGAGGCTTCTCTGACCTCATGGGTAATATTACATTATTATTTTCAACTCATCTTTCCAATATGACAGTGCAGAAGGAAGTCTATTTTAGTTTCTCATTTTCCTGGCATCACCTGAGGCTACTGAAGATCCAGTAAAGTGGTTTTATGTTTGACATGCTCACACTTTGCCATAAAATATAGTCTAAAGTCTAGACAGCATCCTTGAACTTTGCGGACCGCAGCCAACCAAAAGTATTTTGTACCTGTGTCAAAATAAAACTACAATTTCTACAAAGGGCGGGAATTTAATTGTTTCGTAGATGTCTGCTTGTTTTTTAAAACAAGCTTTTCTTCATAGATGTATTTAAAATGCTATTCAAGGTTGAATTATGTAAAAATCAGCTAAATTTTTGCTCATATTTTAATGGCAGAGATAAATCGCCTCTGTTATTATTTCTGTCCATTTTTTTATGTTGGTTTAACCACAATCATTGACCACGCTTCATTTCGCAGGGAGCAACGGACCCCAGAAATTCTGTATTGAGAAAGTGGGAAAAGAGAACTGGCTCCCTAGAAGCCACACATGGTGAGTATCTGGTTCCTAGATACCTCAGTGGGAATCATCCCCCGAAGAGTTCTTTCACTCCTCTCTCAAGATGTGATGTCATATTGTTCCCACCTTGTCTTTAGAAATTTACTGGAGGAAGCTGCAATATTTCCTGTATTTGTTTTTTTTCGGTGATTTCAACCAACCAGAAACCACTCCAAATCCAATAAATTTTCTGAACATCAGATCAGAAGTCAACATAAAGTCCGAATTTCTTTTCCAGCTTCAACAGACTGGACTTGCCGCCGTACAAGAGCTACGAGCAGCTGAAGGAGAAGCTGATGTTTGCCATTGAGGAGACAGAGGGTTTTGGACAGGAGTGAGAGAAGCAAGGTCAAAGAGGCGGTGCAGGCAATGTGAAGGAAATTAATATCACCAGTGTTCAAATCAGGAAGCCTTTTTTTGCAATAGGCTTGTGTTTGTGTGCTCTTGCATGCATACACCTGTATTATTTGTATATATCTGGGTCTGTTCGCAATGTGAGGTTCAGGAGCTGGTATTTGGGATCCACCATCTAATCTGCACAGTTGCTCAAAGTGAACATGGCAAGCATCTCGCAGTCTGAAGTACATAATATTTTCAACCAAAAGTCTCTCTGAATGTTCAGCACCTTCCGCAATGCATGGTAACACTCACTGTCTGTCTCATCTGGTTAACAGAACACCCGTTTGACCTTTCCTCTCTGTGTGTTCCATGGTTTTTGGGGGTTTTTTCCTAGAGCAAATTGTGGATTTTTTTTTCAGCCACAGCTACACCTCATGTAATGGGAAATGTTGGATGGAGCCTGTGACGCTAACCTCAAATGGTCCCAGAGATGACTTGTTAAAGGCTGCATTTAAACCTTGTGGTAACATGTGATCCGGATATTGAAAGAAGAACGTTAATGCAAGTCCTGACATCGATAACGTCATTATCCAGATAACATGTCAGGATGCCAGTACCAACCATCATTTTATTCCACCCTGAGATGGTGCAGTTGTTTCAGAACAGGATTATGTTTCACCATAACTTGGTTGCTTCTAATATTATTATTTTATTAGGAAGTGCGCCCTCGCTTGACATCACGCACATTGTTGTCATTTCTCATCTTCAACATCCTTAAAACTCTCACTCTTTCATCTGCGTCACTCCTCATGGTTTTTAGGAAGACACTAACAGATGAGAGCTTCAAATACCTGCACTTTGTAGATAAAATGACAAGGGAGACATTTGTACACATAGAGAGAGGGATTTGTGTTGTTGGCTGGCTCCATAGTATTTGATCTGTGAATCACTTAATGACTGTGAGAGAGATAGTCTATAAACTTCATTATTTATAGTGATGGAATGATTGGAAGACATAGATGGAATTTTAAATTGGCCCTAGTTTTATAGGACCTGGAATATTACACTGATTCAGGATGGGGAATTTATCTTTTTCTGGGAGAATATTTTTAATCATTGTAAGATTCAGAGCCATTTTGCATCTTCACTTTCCCTCTTTGAATGATGATGTTAAAAACACAGTGTGCGGAGATTTTAAGTAAGAATGAGCCTTGAGAGACAGTACTCTGAAATGTTGCTCAGTGTATGCACTATCACTAATAACAAACCTCATGCCACCAGTCAGGCATTGAAACAAACCAAAATTAATTTCAGTTTGGTAAAATCTGAAAAAAATAGTAATGCTTTGAGCCCATAGCACCACCAGTGTTGTACATTCAGTTGAGTCTGATACAGCAGGTACAGGAATGTTTATTAGGTTTGTGAAAGGACCTATTGAAATGCATTATTGCCCACGAAAACAAAACAGAGAGAAACCTGTTAAAATTTGCTGCAGGTTATTGCCGTAATCCCAATTAAGCAATGAGAGCACAGTAAAATTATAATAACAGTATAATAAGCTGTTGTAATTGTGGGTCACTCGAGGAGCCAATTTTGGTCATTTACCAGTGATCAGTTCCAGATGTGTGCAGCAATGTGAAATCCAAGTGTGTGTGCATCTGCACTCTGCAAAACATTGACACTGTTTGTTATAGTGGGTATTACACACGATCTGAACAACACACAGTTGCAGGATAGATTTGTTTTATGATCTGGAGGGAATAAAATTATTTGGTGGTTTTGTTTGTTTTGGAGTGACCTCCAACTTGCATATGGATTCAATTCTGAGAGAAGACATCTGATCAGTGAACATCATTTACTTGCATGCCGAATCGGCCCTTGGGGGTTCAAAATCTATGGTCGTTTCCACATACATGGGAGGTGGTTCTCATCTTTTATTTACAGATAGCATGATATTTAACCCTCAGACAGCAAGCATTCTATGCTTGATTCTGGCTTCTTAACCTTTGCTATGCTTCTGAGAAGTGACCGAGATGGAAAGGAGTTGGGTGGGTTCTTTTTGTGAAGCTGTTGTGTGAAAAAGCTATAAGATTTCAGCAGGGATAACAACAACGCAACTACTGACAAAAAAAAAAAAAATCTGAGTAAAATCTAAATAATGAATGTATGGAAATGAAAAGGAGAGGTAAGATTCATGCAGGTTTGATTGAAGTGTTTTCTTTTTTTCGGTAAGTCATAATAGATGAGACATAAGTACAGTATACAGTATGTTGCACTACAAAATTAAATCTCTTTTTTTTGGTTTCAAGGATCATGCTTGTACAACTAAAGGTCTGCCACTCACTGTATATGAAAGTAAGATGTAAATGGTGTCAATAACAAATTAATTTTCTTTTGTAAAAGGTTTTAAATAAGAGGTTTATGCTAACAATATATTTTCTTTTCTTTGATTTCTGATGTACATGAAATAATGTAATATAGAAATGGTCACCTTAATAAATTAAAATGAAAGGTTGACAGTTTTTTTTGGATGCGCCTGTAATGAATGGCATTTTAGGTCGTGAAACAAAACTGATTTTAATTCTGTAATGAACAAATGGTTCCAAACTTTCCATAAGTTTCCAAACTTTTGACATTAGGGACAACCTGGCCACCAGGTTTGTGTCTCTTCTCAGGAGACGTCTTCATGCAATTTCTGCTACTACCAAGTGGTGGCGCCAGTCTCGCAAACATCAATGATACAGTGTGGACTGTTTATTCAACTTACAGGGAATTGAAGTGAGCATTTTTACATACACACTAACATCCAAATCAGTATTTCGACCATATATATTCACCTTGTTTGTAAAAATTTGTAAAGTTTGGCATACAGATGGAAAACAGAGTGTACTCTTATTCTGAATGTTATTCCTCAGCTAAACAGTTACATTTTCAAGTGAAATATCAAATTATAAAACAGTTAATTGATCTTATTTAACATGGGTAATAAAAGCAAAAAATCACAAGACTTAAAGACGTTTTTTACATTAAGTATTAACCAAGAAATGTTTCTGCTCAGTCGTACCAGATGAAAACACTGCAGACATTTATCATCTCCAAAGCATCATACAGAATATTCTTTTCTTTTTTTTTTTATCCAAACCAAAACAGGAAGATGAAAGAGTATCTCTCAAACCCCTTCCTTCGCAGTCTTGAAATATTTAAGTTTAAGAAACTGAATTAATGCCTCAGTTTCTCCCTTTTCATGCACTCCTCTCTCTGATGCTCTGCTCAGTTATTCCCTTCCTGCCTAGCCACAGGAGTCCTCATTTGCCATACACCGCTTCATCTTTTACTGATTCTACAGGGCTCATCTGTATTTTCTACCCTGTCTGCTACACAATGTCTTTTCATACTCCAATATTCAATAACAAGAATTAAAAAACAGTACTGGAATCGGACCCAATAAAATCTAAATAATGCCAAACCAATATTTCACTGAAGTTTATCACTGGAAAATGATGGAAAGAAAAATATTTTTTTTAATGATTTAGAGAGAGAACAGAGAAGGGCGCTTTATTGATCCCCGTAGGGAAATTAATTCTGTGCACTTTGACCCATCTTCATTTAGGAGCAGTGGGCAGCACACACATGCACATGGAAACACAAACACACAACAGCACCCAGGGACCAACTCCAGATCTCCTACCTTTGCCTTGGTCAGGGGCAATGGAGGGAGCAATTAATCTAACGCACATGTTTTTGTGGGTGGGGGGAACCGGAGCACCCGGAGGAAACCGACGCAGACACAAGGAGAACATGGAAACTCCACTCAGAAAGGAGTGAAGGTCGACCCCGGGATCCGAACCCATAACCTTCTTGCTGTGAGGCAGCAGTGCTAACCACCACCCATCGTGCCACCTTAAACTAGCAAGAACAGATTCTACACTTGATCTAAGCCAAAAGGCAGATAAGCGATTGAGACAATTTTGCAAAACTCACTTCAAATACAACTTCAAAATCTATATGATATTTGGACCTCTATTGATCAGAATTCCCAGAAGAATAATGAGTTTCCCATGTCGCTAAACAGATCAGGGAATTTCTGGAATTTCTCCCAGCATGAAGGCTTTTAAGAGAGCCCCAAATTAACCAGAATGGAGAATTTATATGTTGCTCATCCCCTGAAGGATCTGGTCTACCACATGCTGCAGTCATCTTGAGGTTGAGTGCTTGAATGTCATCCCACAAACTCACATCCTAAAACCCCTGCTGACTCTCAGTTCATACAACTTCTGGCTCCATTTCTTCAATGAAAGAAAGGAAGAAAAGAAAAAGGAGAACATGATTTTACATCTTTTCAGTAATTGTTTTCAAATGGGCAAATTTAGTTTTGCATGGGTGGGAATGTGTGTACTTTATGTGTGTATGTTATGTGGGAACTGAGAACAACTCAGCAAACTGAACGAGGGGATAAACAGCGAGAGAAATCTGCAACAGAGGAGCCGAGGACAACATGTCTTCTAAAAGCACTTAACAATAAAACTTGTTTTGTAATCCAGATACGTTATCCAGATTATAGAATAATGCATGTAATGTAAGATGTCAATATGAGAAGAATGCGTTGTGATTGAATGCAATCGAACTGCAATGCATTCCAAAGTTGAAAACGTTTGTAAATATTGGCCAGTTTAACCCCGCTCATAAAATCCTATCCCAATACAAGCAGAATCCAGAAAACAGGACCAACCCGGCCATCAACCATCTAAACCTGAACACCACAGCAACCATCTAATACCATCAACAACTCCACAATCAGCTAAAAAACATTCAGAACTCACCAACAACCACCCAGCGTCCACCCAGAACATCATAGCACCACCCAGTAAAACCATAACAACTCCCTGGAATAGCATAGCAACCACCTAGCAACACCCTAGTTACCATCATCAAAACCATAGCAACCACCATTTTAAAGTAATTATAAGGACAACTTGGTTGATTGGGTGGTCTGTCTCCCTCCCTCTGTGTGTCTTGCAGGTGTAGTAGTGTCCTGACTTGTCTCATAATACCTGGTGTTTGCTCAGGTGAAGCAGAAGGGTTTTTTATGGTGTTGCAGGTACAGTACAGCAGATCCATGTCACATAAAAGCATGAAAATCCCCCAAACCGTGCAGGCACATTGAACATTTCTCTGTCCTCTGTGGTCTCTGAGGACAACCGAATGAGTCGAGCCTCACCAGGCAGAAGACATCACTGCACTTTGACCTACTCCTGTGGAAAAGTGATTTGTGGTGAATTTTGATTGGACGCCGTATTACCTTGGCATCCTGTGGTTGTTGGGCCCTTCGGTCCCGGCAACAGAAATGAATGGTATTATTTGGATATGACACATTTCCATCTTGGCGTGACTTCTTGCTTCAGTTTCCTCTGTACTTTCCATGATGACTCGGCTAGAAACTTTTCAGACAGACAATCTGTTTCCGGCTTTTGTATTCCCTGTCCAACAGTCACTCCTCTGTGTCAACCTGACGTCAATCTCAAATTCAGATTCCCAGATTCATTTCCCTGATGTTTCTCTATAATTTAATGCATTTGATTATTTCATTATTTAATTTCTAAAAAGATGCGGCATTGTAAACTGGTGTTAGATGTTAAATTCTATTCTCAAATCCTGTACTAAAGATTGTTAGAACATACGTCTGTCAGATACCCGGTGGTGCAAATATAATAATCAAAATTTAAATGTAACCTTTAGTATCAACATTTAGCATTTGAATAATTATTTTCATTTACAATTCATGTGCAATTTTACAATCTTGGCTCCTACCTGAAAAATATTGCAGGTGAATTATTACAAATAAAAAACAAGATCCCTATAAAAACAGTGCCTCATGCATGTGAAACCACAGTTTAAAAATATATGTAAATATAAATCATGCTTGTTTAGAGATTCATCCTGTTTGCTTATCTTTCCCATCAGATCTAGATTCATCTAGATTTAAAGGTATTCTAACAAAGTGCCATGGTCACATGTGGCCCTGCTTCCTGAAAGGATGTTGATGTTCCTGCCTAAACTCCAACACTGCCATACCCACCCACGGTGTGTCACCACTGAAATATTCATCACGGGCAGATGTAAGTTTTAAGGAGACATTTTTGTTGCCTCTGTGTATTGATGTGCCGTACAGGACGAAGAATCTGTCGATTCCGTGATCAATCTTTCACCTCCTGCTGTGTTCGGCGGATGTTTACTATCTGTTGCTGCTGCTGATTTCATTCTTCCATTCCCCACCGTATCAAATCAATATTATACAAAGATATGCTATTAAATATTGTATGAAAAAATCATACAACAATGACACAAACACACCACTGTGTTCACTGTGTGTGTGTGTGTGTTATTGTTGTCATCTGCAGAAAACAAAATAATTGTATTTATGATAGTGGATCCAAATTCCTCTTGCTCCCATGTGTTTCACATCTGAACAGATGGCACAGAGATGCCGCACAGTCTGACTCTCTGTGCGTGTGTATCGCTGTGTACAGTTTGCACACGATCACAGATTATTCTGGTGTTCTTCAAGACGAAACCAGAAACAGAAACACGACCGAGAGGGTCATCTAGCACAAAGTTTCGCTTTCAACCACGACATTAAAGTGGGGAAGAAGAGAAACAAAGCTGTAATAGGGAACAAGGCCCACAGATAATTTGCCTTGCATCATTTCTGACATCATCACAACTGCTTCTATTTCTGTACTCCTTTGTTTCTTCACCGTGCATCCAAGATTACAATCTCTTTTCTTTCTCTGTGGTTCTCCATATTTAGACTTAGGATATTTTGGACGTCTCATCTCTTCTTCAAGATGGTATCTTTGCACTCCCATCCCTTCTTCCCTCCCAACAAAAACCAGATCTTGGATTCATGGAAGTCTGTCACTAATCTCCACTGATCCCGACCTAAGCAAGTGCCAAGAATGCTCCAACTGAAATTTAGCCTCCGCGCTGCCAAAAAAAAAAAAAAAAAAAAGGCAAGAGATCAACATTTACTTTTGTCTCATTCTGGGACGTACAAATGATTTGAACAAAAACAGCCACCTTTCTTAAAATTGCTCATTCTTTGCAGGCTACTGTCTTTTCTACCTCCTTTAAGTTTAAAATGGGAACCGAGTTGATTAGGAGTTAATTTCATGGCAAGTAAAACCAGGAGGGGGTCTGTCTGCAGCCTGAGCTCATGTCTGAGAAGACTGAAACCAGAGGGGAGGTGCGGAGGCGCGGGAGCAGAGGACGGGTCAGTGCGGCCTGGACGGGGGCCTAAGAAACAAGGACAGGGAGGGATGGGTCAGAGTGGAAATGCGATAAGTGTGAGCGTAAGAATGAGGAAGAGCACCTGGAAGGCACGTGTGAGGCAAAACGCCTGCAACAACAAGACGGTCTGAGAAAAAGAAGAAGAAGAGAGAGAGAGAGAGAGGGAGACCATGAAGGAGAGAAAACAAATGAGTGGAAAATGGGAACGTAGAGAGTAAATACAATGGGGAGGGCGGGGGGTCTTTTGGAGTCACATCAAGAATTTTCCTTTTAAGGGGTACAGCCTCGCTCTCATGCAGCAGCCAAAACACTCCAGGGAGGAGAAATAAACAGCACCAAAGGGAGTTGGAGAAAGAGAAACATGAGCAGTCCTAATATTGTTCTCGCTCTGCAGCAATTTTTAAACCGTAGGGGGCCTCTCAACGCGCCCAAAGTGGGATTTGACCAAATTTCACGATTTTTCAGGCTATTTATATGCAAACTGCCGTCGTGTGTGGTAATAACGTGATGTAATCGTTATGGTACTCGCGTCGAAAAGCCCTGTGGGAGCCGTATGATGAGGTAAAAAAATCATGAGATTTTGTCCGGTCACTGATCCTTTCGTCTCCCGGTTAGCATTGTTTGAACGAGTGTGTGTGCCATAAGTGTTCATTTCTAGGTTGTCATACGTTTGCGATGGATGCTGCGCTGAAAACGCCCTTGTTTACCGTTTCAACAAACAGACTATAGCATTGTAAACTATCTTAACAGGGGAAGACTCGAGCCGTTGTGAATCACTGGCTTGCCGAGCATCCCGACAGCTGCCGTTGCTGCTGTGGCTTCTTGGTTGTTTTCTAGACAATACCAACAATGTTGCCTAAGCGAAGGAGAGACTGCCTGTATCTGGGAGCTGCAGGAAAGGAGGAATGGGTGGGGGTGAGAACAGAGAGGTAATTGTATATGTAAGAGTGAGGCAACCTAGTAGAGGGGTAGAAGCAGAAGGAAAGGGAGAGGGGAAGGGAGAGACTTGTTTTTGGGATGGAGGCCCAGCAGAAGGAGGCGAGAAAAGAGGAGGAAATGGTGAAGAGAGGGTGAAAAGTAAGTTTTGCGTGATGGGAGGATGCATCCTTGATCGGGGTGAGATCAGCATTGTGTGTGTTTGAGTCAGAGTTCAGAAAACAGGGATGGTGAGCGAGGGAATAGACTGAAGGAGAAGTAGAGAGAGGAAAGAGGAAAAGAGGGGAACCGAAGGAAAGCAGGGTCATTTGTGACTTTGTGTACAAGACACAGGGGAGCAGTGAGAGGGGAGGAGACAGAAGAACAGGGAGTCCACGTGTGACGGCAGAGAGGTGTTTTTAAAGTGTGTGTGTGTGCAGTGGGAAGGGGGGCAGCGAGAACGCGCACAGTCGGTCCCCTCAGCAGGGCGAGCGAAACTGAATGAGAGCCAGGAAAAGGGGAAGGGCCTCTCTCTCCTCCATTCCAGCTGACAAAAACAGCTGCCTAGGAGCCTGGGCTGGAGAACACTGCCTGTTCAGAGGGCGAGGAAGGGAGAGGAGAGAGAGGGAGAGAGGAGGGGGGATACAGGGACACAAGAGAGTGGAGAAAACCAAGTCCAAAGTCCAGGGACCATCCAGCTATATGGGTTGCGTCCTGAGTTCGGACTGGTGCGGGGAGGAAGAGGTCAGAGCGGTGCCGGTGGTCAGGAGTTCATCTCTGAAGACGAGGAGTCTGCAGAGGAGCGACAGTGGCAAGATGAGGCTGACTAAGGTGAGTGACACAACGCAAGGACACTCAGACGCTGAATGAATGGACATTGGATGGAAAACAGTGGTTTACAGAGTGAGATTTCTTATTTTTCATGCACATTCATCCAACATTCCTGGGAAATTTGCAGGCCGTCCTCTGTCACATGACGACATAATCAATTTTTAGAGATCCAAAGTAAGAGTTACGGAGGCTATTCCAGCCACAGGACTCAGTTTATGGAAACAAACCCGTGGATGCACTGTTCTCCTCTCTGTTTTGTAAAAAGAAGAAGGCTCCGTCCTCCAGCAGGTGTGAAGATTCCTTGTGAGTTTCTGCTTGTTTACGTTTCTTCTGGGTGGCTGTCTGTGTTTAATCTTTCCCCACACACACCACTACAACACACAACATGAGCGACGTGCACTCCTTATATGATCACATTGATTTGTTTGGGAATATCAGTGAGTGACATCACCTGGCTGCAGCATTATGGGAGCGTTTGTTGGCCAGCCTGCTGCTATTACCCCAAACAGCTGTTAGATGTCAGCTGGTCGAGTTTTAAAACGTACAAAATGTAAGATTATCACAACTGAACAATCATCCATCCATCATCCATTTTCCACTGGACATCAATCTGGGACCAAAGCAGTCCACATGTCCCTCCCCCTGGTCACATCCTTCCACTGGGAATGGCTTTTTAAATAGACAACGGACACATGTGACACTCCCATCCTGTCATTCTTGTTTGTACTCATCTCCAGGTGAGATAAGCGGTTTGTTGTCGTGTTTGAATCCTGAAGATTTGTCTACGTGAAGATTCCCCGTAAGACGTGTGTGTGTGTGTGTGTGTGCTTGGTTAGCTGTGTGTTTCTGAGAGGATGAGGTGTGCGATGATGCCATCTCTGAGCTGCAGAGGCCACATCTGTACAGACACAATAGCCCCGCTGTGATGGACTCAGCACTGCTGGGAAATGACCAAAAAGTAAACGGAGACAGGCTCCCGGGGCTGGAGGGACCTCTGTGCAGCACATCATGTCATATTTAGGTTTTGCCATCGTGTTGGTGTGTATGTGAGTGGGCGTGCAGCGTCTGATAGTCCCAGTGGCTCTGTATCACATGCTGAACAGCGTGGGAATGCGGAGCCCTCTGGTCCACGTCATCCTGTGGTAGCTGACCCCTCCACATGGGTGTGGGAACCACTTAGGTCCCACTGAGATGCCGCGCGTTCTGTTTATGCTGTTTTCCTCAATTTGTGTTTTGACATTCTTGTATTATAGCGTTCCTTCTGCTGTGTTGCTGGCGTGAGAGACGCAGTATTTGGGATGCAGCTATCAGAAAGTCCCTGGCCATAAACAAAGATGATTGATGCTTGGTTGTCATTTATACCATCACATACAATACAATGAGAGATGGAGCCAAGGATTTATTGGACACATTTGAACAGAATGTGACGTTCCCTCGCGCAGCTGTCTGTTTGTTGATGTGACTTACTGATGTCAGGGAAGGAATGTTTTGTTGCATGATTTTAATGATTGCATTTTTGTAAAGTTTGGCCTTTGGAGCTTGTGGACTTTCTTATCACTGCCAAGTTCATTTTGGAGAAAAGTGAATCTGAATCCTCTCCTCATACCTACAGCACAACACTGAGTCTGTTGTTGCATCGTAGGCTTGACATACAACAACAAACTCCGAGCGCGTGCCTTTACTTAAACTGTGTCCTTCCAATTCTGTTTTGCCTTTGCAGACTGATCGAATGTGCTCCCACTAACGTTGATATTTCATCACTCCCCCATCATTCACACGCAGCTCTCCGTGCGCCGCTTTCCCCCCGCGTGTATTCTCGGACGCAATTCCACTCAGACAGGCATTTAATCATTTCATAAAGTCATAGGCCTTAATGGTGTCCAAATATGCTTGGCATGGGCTGGGGTGTGGTGTGATCCCAAGCTGGAGGTGGACAGACACTTGGATCCCTCCCTGGTATCCAGACACCATTTAAAAACAAAACAAAACGCCCGACCGCACCATCTCACCTCAGAGCACGGCCGAACGTCAATAAACAAGCTTCCCAAAAAGGATTCATGGGATAAACTGTTTCTCACAGCGTGGGACAAAAGGTCGCTCCAGCTTTTTGCGCATGATGTAAGATTCACTTGGGAGAAATGGAAGTAAATGAGCTGTTCGGCAGAAATTGTGAGATCATCCAGTTGAGGGTTTGTTTGTCTTAAGAGTTTTTTGCTGATGAAAAAAAACCCCCAAACTGTATTATGGTCACAAATGGATCGTAATGAATTCAAAAGTAAATGTCTTATATTACACAGATACACACATAAGGATTGAAGGTCATTAATGAAATCAGTAAGTAGCAGAATATTAATATGAAACAGGAGCTCTCCAAGCTTCCAGAGCTGATGAATACTAGGATTTTATCTGAGTGGATATCTGTTGATCTCTCCCTCTCTCTCCCCCCTGGATTCCTGCGTGAAGTCTGGACTCTGGGGTGGCTGTAGTAGACCAGATTCCTGTGGCATGAAAACAAAGATCATTCCCAAACCCGATCCAGGATTTGAGGAATGCTTGTTGTGGTTTAGAGTGCGGAGAGTCGGGCACGGAGCTGAAAGCTGATCGAGGGAAAAGGGAAAGACATAAACCGTTTCCTCCGAAACCCTCCAACGAATCCCGGCACCACCCTGAAGAGAAACACCTTCACGGCAAACTACGCACAAAATATTTTCTTTTCTACATCTGCTGGACGATTGTGGAGGAGCGTGCGTTGACAAATGTGTGTCTGATAAGGAAAGAGCAACCTACCTGCCACTGATTTTACACTCAGACTGGGACTATGACACTACCTCGGTCTCTTTCCTGTCTTTTCTCATGAGTCTCCTCACCTCTCTCTCTCTCCTTCTCACCCCAC
>OMNV01017004.1:0-10533 GCA_900303265.1 Brotula barbata
GAGGAATCGGCCCTCGCCTCGTCTGGAAGCAATTAGAGAGACCTGACGTCATCGTTTGATACAACAGCACACCAAACGAGATGCAGCGACGCGGGAAAGCTGAGCGAAAACAAAGGAACCTGTATAATAAAGAAAGCAGCAGATGTATAAATAGAGCTGAAATGAGAGTAATTAAAGGATAGGCTGGCCCAACTCTTCAGATCCTGGCAGCAAAGCGGCTGCATGTGTGTTGCCCGTGGGATACAATGGAAGTCATCAAACATCATCAGTGGCGATTGCCACTCGAAAAGCGTTCACATGGAACTTAGTAATGTCTGAGATCATTCCACTCCAGAACGGAACAACATGGTCCGTTTGTCCCGACCATGGAAACTCACCTTTATGAGTTTTGTCTCGTACAAATTATTGTTCCAAAGCAATCAAACACAGTCCTTCTGCCAGGTAAAAGCACAATGGAGCACTCATAAGTAACAGCCTGCTAAAAATGTCATAAAAGTCATTACAAAATGTGTAAATTAGGGTAAACCAGTACAACATCAGCTCTATCCTGAGGTGTTGGGATGGAACCTGTGTGTATGTGTGTGAGTGTGCGTGTGTCGGGGGGTGGTGTTCTGCGGGTCTTTTCCTGTGTGGGTTTGCTTGCTCTCCTCTGGCTGCTCCGTTCACATTCCATAGACATATGCAGGTCAGGTGGGCCTGAGACTTTGGAGAATATGCCATAGATATGAATGGAGGATGCGTGGATGTGTTTTCAGGACTGATGACCCATTCTGGACAATTTCTCTGCCTTCTGCCAAACGTTTGCTTTCCTCTAGATGACTGAGTAGGCAGAAAAAATGAATGAATATAATAGCACCATAACAGTGGCCACTTCCCAAACCTCTATTTTTCACATTGCAGCACCCATGTTTGTCTGCTGCATCTCACCAAACACTCCGGATCTCTCATAGAGGTTCTGGTACTATATTAGAATTGGGCCCTTTCTGTCCTTTGACAGCGCTTTACTCTGGGTTCCCTCCATAGCGCTCCGCTCACGTTCTTCACCACAGCCCAGCCCCGGCACACAAACGCACTGTTCTCCTGTGCTAAAAATAGATCCTTGAGAGGTGACACGCTCTGGTAAACACTCTGTCAGGGAAGACGGAGCTTACAGTAAGAAAAAAACAAAAACAAGACACACCAGAGGAAGAGTACACTTTAGAACAATAGAAGAGCCACGCTGCTGACCGCTGAGTTCGTCTCATTATTGTTGGCTTAGTGAAAGCACAATGTGCAGTGTTTTTAACAGTTCTGTGGAAGTGCACCGTCTGCTCGGTTCTTATTCAGAGACGCCCTGTAAATGTGACAAAGGGCACAGTGGGTATAAATACCCGTCGTGGTCGCTGGAATGTGACACCACAACCAGTAACTAACTATAACACACTCCAATTAGACATTTGACAAAGGGCTCTCTGAGCGACAGTGCCCCCCACTGGTCAGAAATTATATTACATGGTCCACTGAAACCACAGGCATGCCTGAGGTCAGATATGTGACAGTGATGATGTCATACTGGAGGTCAGACATGTTTGTCATAGCTACAGGCAGGCAACACAAAAAAGCAGGTTAAGAGCTTTTCCTGGTTTTGGTTGCAGTGGTTGGTGTTACATTCTATTTGAACACTATCTCAAGTCCCACAACACACACGCTCAAAACGCAAAACGTGCGGTGTCCCGGTGGCTCACCTGTCAGAGCGCACACAACATACCACAGCGGCACAGGTTTGATTCCAACTGTTGCCCTTTGGTACATGTCATCCCAACTCTCAGCCCTGTCTGTTCTGTCCATCTCTCAACTGATAAATATGATAATTATCAAGAAATACCATAATAATGATAATATAAAACATATAAGAAATATATTCAGAACGGAACAGAGATTTCTCTATGACCCTCCACTAATTCTGAGTCCTCATAACAGCAGCTGCTTTTACCGTCACCGCTCGGCACTCCCAGACTGTTAAGCCGGCTTTCAGTGCAGAAAAATGAAATGTATGAATCATTTGGTATCAGCCTGACACATTCCTCTCTTCAAATCTTTTATCAGAGAGCCCCCTCGTACATCAGTACATGCAAATACCAGGCCTCAAACTTCTCCAACTCAAATCAGAAATCAGGGGATGCCAAATGTCCTTCCACCTTTTCCGCTCGTAATTAAGGACATACACAAATCTCTGCAAAAGGAGAGCATCTGTCAGCGCTGTAGACCAGATGGTAATGTTCTTCTTTTTCCAAACACCATCAAGATTACTTTCCTTGAATAAGAACACCGAGATTCATCATCCGTCTGCAAAGTTGTGATTCACACAATTATTTACATCTGGTCTGGTGGTGGTTTCAGTGTTATTAGAAGTAGCACCTTTTGATAGGCAACTAAATTTTTGGTTCCAATATTCTTATATTCTAGGACAAAGGACATAACTATGGAGAAAAATCAGCTTCTGTCAAATCACACCTTTCACATATTGGTGAACCCAAAATGTGGGAAAAGCGTGCATAACTTCATGCTTGGAACCAGACACATTCCTAAAATAATCACTGGAATGCTGCGAGCGAGATATCATCTTTGCACAGGATAAATAAACGACGTTGATAATTGTTGTTTCAATCAAATACCCATTAATTGCCGCGTGCTTCGGTGATCAGGTTAATCCCGTCGCTGAACTTGCGCACGTTGCGTTGCTCAATCATTCGAGTGACTGATGGGACATCATTAGCGATGTAGCATGAAACAAAATAGCGATAAGCTTCAGAATTGATTCAGGCAGAGATGTTAATTGCACGGAAGGTTGCAAATCTTTTGTACGGCGTGCTCGACTCATCACACTGCACAAACATTTAAATGGAAACACGTCAGGTTTGAAGAGAAGCAGATGAAGGGAGGAAATTAACATGAAAACCTCCACATTCCTCTAATGCTCAGACTGCATCGCATTCCATCAGTACTCACCGCTCCACTCACAGCTGTCTGATTACTCTAACAGAGTTCGTCTCGCTCTGGACTCCCGTCACTTGCTGTGCTCCGCTGCCCTTCTCTGGCACGGCCGACTGTGCCTCCGTGGCATCTGAAGCCCCGGGGCAGAAACACTGAGGCCATTCAGGCCCGAGGAGCAAATCCCGACTCGGACGTCTAGGCTGGCACGGCACATTGTTTGTGTTGGCAGTGAGTATAAAGCCATCCATTCTCATGCGTGCTCCACCATCTTTGATTGGGGAAAATGAGCAATGACTAACAGGGGCGACTCAATACTGTGGGGCCATGAGAAACCGTCCTAGTTTCTATATATTTTCCTGTTATTACGGCCTTTCAAAGTCATAATACAGAGAATGTCACTGTGCAATGTCAGAATCATCAATAATTCTGAAATTTTCTTAAGAGTTTCTGCTCCACTTGAAAGTGGAGCACAAAGCATATTTCATTTTAATGGCCCTCGTTTGGCCGACAGTGATAGAATAATTCGGGAAACATAATGTTATTCCAGGAGAATGTGTCCCATTCCAGAGAGGCCATATGTGACTGTGTGAGTGTAGCCATTAGTTTTATAGGATCAGGTTTTAGGGCTCAATAAGTGTCTACGGGCGATATTTTAAAGAACAAAAACAGGGATTAGAAGATGAGTCTAATTTCTGTTTTATCCTTTTTCAGTATTTTACATCAATCGTAACAGTTATTTAACCTGATACACAGGTATAAATATAAATGGATTCAATTACAACAAATGTTTACAAAGCAAACTATTTGCAAGTATGTCTAAAAATCAATTTAACAGTAACAAGGTTACAGTCAATGATTGAGTCAAACGGCTGAGTCAGCATCCCATTTTGAAAGGAAATCCTGAGTGTTAACCATGTTTTTTCTCCCCTAAAATTTGGCACATCCTTGCACAAAAGAACCACCAAATCCCAAACCGTGTCCACACAAAACTCTGTATCACTTTACATGCGGTGTGAGTTTTCCCCGACCACAATGAAAGCCTGGCCAGCATTATTTAAATATGTATGCACTTCAACAACGGCAAGTGGAATTAAAAAAAGAAATTATTCATGATTCTTGTCCTGTGGAGTATTTGTGCAGTCCACAATAAAAGCACGAGGGCCAAAAATAGATCACAAAAATCATTTTCAGTGCAACACACAAACCGTGAAACAATCAGAACAAAAGCAAAAGTCATACTTGCGCCACATTCCTTTGGTCTGAGAAAGGCAAGCAGCTCGGGAAACTTTCCGCGCGGGTCACGAGTGTGCTGAGGACTGGATTCATGTTGATATATTCCAGTGGAACGAGATATCCTGACTACGCAAGTTCCATTCATACCTCATTTCCACAAGCGCTGGTGCGTGCAAGTCAGCAGATCTTACATTTCAACATAAACCTTACCGAGGAGAGCTAGGTGGGACATGAGACACAGAGACACAGACACAGTGACAAAATCATGGAGGATCATATTCACCAAAACAACAAAACGGGTTACACGGGACGTTTTTATTGTTTCATTTCTCTTACTGCTTTTTCATAGCCCCCACTTGAGACAACGGCGAGGTGTTGACAAGAACGCGGAGTTGTGCGGGGGAAATGGATTTACTCAGCGTTTATGACAAATTACCTGACTGTGGCTCATGCTGTTTGGCTGCCATTTAATTCACACACAATCAAAGCATATTGGATGTTTTCTGTCATATAACGGAAACCAATAACGATGTAACTCTGTCAGAGGCGACCGAGGGAATCAGCAGGCACCGCGTGTCATAAATCACAGCAGAGAGCTTCCAACACACCAACCCCAATTAGAGGGGTCGGATTAAAATGGAAGAATATCCTTCATTACAGCAGAATGGATTTCAAATGCAGAGCAAATCTGTCCGCTACCTTGGCTGTTTCCACGGAGGCTTGATCTACGCTCCATAAAGCTTATGGTGTTATTGACTGAATGGATGCACAGTCCAGGACTCTGCAGGGCCCAATCGATCTGGAGCCTCTCAATAACATATTAAAAGAGGGGCCCCGCGCTCGCACTCACAATTGTCCATCCCTGTGTCCATCCTGCTAGAACTGGTTCACTGGTTACAACGTATGAGAAGTGACAAAGAAGAGTATTTGCCCAAAGATCGAAATGAAACAAAACTGTGACGGATTAGACCGCGGACATGTTTCAGCACCTTCTGCGTTCTGGGATCTGGGGCATTTGAGAGATGAATGTGTAAGAATTTGTTGGTTTTGGGCAATCGAATGAACTTCCTCACCGCCTCGGGTATCAATCAAAAGCAGAGGGATTTTTTTTTTTTTATGTTTGTTTTTCTTTTGATCAGTACAGTGTAATTCTCACACCCACGCTGTAATCCATGAGCGACGGGCCACAGGGCTCTTTTATCTGTCGGGGGAGTATGTTTTCTTGTGCTACAGCCCAGACTCCAATCCCTGAAGTTTACTCTGCCTTCTAAGTTATTGCTCTGTAGTTTGTAGTGTCTGCAGAAACAAGACGTTCATCATATGATGGAGCAGATTACACATTAAATGATGTCAAGAACCCGAAGGAACGCAAAAATAGGATTAACACTGCACTGTTTCGACCGTCCACTCCCTACAGCATACTATATATGAACACTTATCCTGTGCAGGGTTGTGGGGGCTGCAGTCTTCCCAGCATTCAACATACAGTTAAAACATACAGATAGTCCATCGCACCCACACTCAAATTCACACCTAGGGGATATTTAGCTGCTTAAACACTCAAATAAACTAGTAATCAAGCACACTATAGGACAAACTGTTTAGGGTTATTTAAAAGATTTAATTTCAACTTAATGGGTCTTTTTTGAATTTCATTATTATTCCACATGTGTTTAGTATTGTTTTTATGCAGATTTCCCCAGAATGCATCATTCATAAACATCATTGGCAACTTTTTTCCCCCCGAGATGTAGGAAGAAACCCACCCAGACACGGGGGTTTCAAGTGATTGGCTTTTGCCTTGCTTAATATAAAGTGTTAATCATTATCACAATGAGGAATCAGTGTAAAAGTGACATTTAAGCGCATGAACATCTGTTCAACATGAGGTGAAGATGTTTTGGGGAGTGTGTGTCAGGTCAAACTGTTTCCCATATGGACACAAACTAGCATAACAAATCCCGGAAAAGCATTTTGACATTTTGTGTCATGACTGTGCGTGTAATGATGAAACATTAAAGAGAACTCCTGCCGCACAAACTGATATCAGAGGGCAGGCTGCTGTTTATTTGCTGTTCAACAAAACTCAGCGAAATCCTGCGCCGGGACGACAAGACAAGAACAAATGTGACTCGATGGAGCATGAAAACAGGGCAGAGAAAGGAGAGAGGAGAAAGGGCGAGTTGCATGTGATGGAGAGAGGACAAAGGCGTGTGTATGCATTCCGTACAGGGCGGCGCTGCATTTCTCTAACCTCTGTTCTCACGTACAGTATGACGGATGAGACACAGGGCGTCTCACGCTCTGTGCATCTAATAGGCTCTAATGATGTCCTCGCTAAGCCATCCATTCTGTGAGCAGGTCTAATGAGAGCAGGGCCACAGTTCAGCGTGGACAGAGTCCAATGAGACTCCACCTTACACAGAGCTGTGGTAATATGGGGCTCAACTCAGCCTGATTCTGTTAGGAATTAGACACAAGTTGGGGACAGGAAACGTGAAGCCAGCCACTTTAGACACCTCAACCAGAGCAATCACAGAGCTCAAATTCACAGTATGTCCCCTTAAGTAAGCTCTTCATCCTAGTAGACAGAACCAAGCAGCACCAATCAACACAAACAAGCCCTCCTCATCCTCCTGGCACAAAGCATTGTGTGACTATGACATCAGATTGGAGAACAGTGCTGTCGGTACTCCAGTGTGTCCACATTCTCCTCCTCTTCCACTGCTGAAGCTTTGTTACACAAATACCCATAGAGACATAGAGGCATCCCATAGAGACACACACACACGTTCATTCTCAGATTTTCTTTCCACACACTTGCAGTGCCCCAACAATGTAAACGGCTGGAGAATGTGCACTTCACAATCGGAGATCACACACACTCACACACACACAGCATCAGCTGAGAGTGAACCCGACCTACCTCTACACATCTGTCTCCGGGTTGGCTCTTACAGTGTGTGACACGGTCTGAGCCGTGATGACAGATAGCTGCCGTTCTTTACACCAAGAGTTGATGAGCGGGAAGCCAAAGAGGCAGCGATACTTTCCCTGCAATCGTCCATGTGACTGATTTACTCTCTACTGATCAGCACATTCCCCGAAACATCAATGAAAAGGGGAGGCTCTTGGTGTACGGAACAGCCTCCCACTGCCTCACTCAGCCGCGTCCCTTTCAGTTTCTCTCCTTCTTTCGTCACTCCATATCTCCATCAGCTATCCTCTCTCCGGCTCACATGCCCGTACCTCCTCTCGTCTCTAGTCATTTATTCAGCTGTTGTCCATTCCGTGGTCCAGTGGGGACACGTCTGATGACCGCGTGTTGCAGCTCTGCAAGGTCACCGACTGTTTTTTTCTCCCTCTTCAGGACTCAAGGCCTCGCTGAAGGGGAAATCGGAGCTCTCGACCACAGCATATTCCCAGGCCGCAAGAGATACACAGATAATGTGTGTGTCCATGCGTTATCCAAACACGTCTTTATTTCAAAACAGAAATAAAATGTTACATCGTAAAGGTCTGAGAGTGCCTTCACCCTGTTCTGTTTTCACTAAACACCACATGTCTCTGCATCGACCCTTCCTGTGTGAGATTGTAGGATGTGATTGTGACATTTTTAACGGAAGGAGCTGTCAGTAGGACTGCCTCGGACAGCCAACCACCAACAAACATCCACCTCTCCCTATCTTCTCTCTGTTTTTCTATCCCGATACAGCCGGTTCAATCCAGAAATGTGCAGATATTTGGCAATGTCGCTTCCTGGAAATGATGAGAATAAAAGCAAACACGACCTAGAAACTTCAACTTTGATCCCATTTGCCTTTCCTCTAGCTGTTTCCATGGGAATAACACATTTAAGGATAACTTAACAATATAGTTTATTTCATGTCACCTTTCATTCAACAAATGTTGCACAAAGTACTCTCTCAATTTAGAGAAAAGTATAGCGATACGATAAAATGTAATACAAACAGGCACACACACATCACATACACACGTATATACATATATGCACACACACATATATACATACATACAATCATATATATACTGTATATTCTTCAGTATCTCTTTACTGCTCCTTCTCGCCTAGGAAGTTTACAAGAATGTGCTGTTTGGAATGATCACTCTCCTACGCACAAAATTATATAAAATGAAAGAAAAGTTTAGCAGTAAATCACTGTAGCGGTTCATCTGTTCGGACAACAGTCGGACACACGCCAGAAATAACGGCTATAAGGCTGAACAGCCTCTGTGGTCCACCAGACAAGGCTAAAACCACCATCTGCCTTAAATTTCATTTCTCCACTCACCAATGGCTCACAGTGGAATTCAGAAGCGTTCATTTATTTGACTTAACATGTTTCGTCCTTTGCTTTTTGCCGCTGATTCGTTCACGGTTGAATTATTTCCAAACCGGCTGATTGTCTGAGTGGCCATGAAAACACGGCAACTTTGACAAATGATTTCCTGTGTAGTTATGGACAATAAAGCTGAGTCCTTGGATCATCAACATAATGGAAGGGAGATTCACAACACAATACCCTGAACAAATAGTCACAGGAGTTGTCCTGAGTGTTCTAAATCCTCTCTACCAACAGATGGTGCTAGTGCACAGTCAAGCTTATGCTGACAGAAAGGCATAAAACCGATCAAAGGCTTCCCAGTCTTCTTTATGAAAAGAGATGATCTGGTAATGGGCTTGGAAGCATGTAGGAGTGGCACACGGGAAATAGTTTGAACAAGGGTGGAAATGTGTTGGAATAGGAGACAGAGAGAGAGACTTTCTCCACTTTCTGCCTTACTCCAGGGAGCTCATTTAAGCTGCAGCGAGTCAGACATGTTCCAGGCTGTACGTGGAGAGAGGTTTTATCTGTACGTCTCATTTGGTGAATCTTCACCGTCAGCTTTAATTCTCATTTTGACAGGGGCTGTCTCCTTTGAACAAGCTGTGACATTGACAGTAAGTTCATCTATTACCGCCCATACAACCGGAGACGAACACCTAATAATGATGATGCTGATAATGAACAGTTGGTGATGTCCAATATCTATTCAATTTGTACTCACCAAAACAAAATCAACGGGCACTGATAAAATCGGCATGCACTGGAGAAAGAGGTGATGACATCACAGAGAAACAAATGTCCTGTACGGCTACGGCAACCCGAGCGATACGAGCTGTGGACTTTTGCACCGTTAAAGCAAGATTTATTTCTACAGCATGCATGTGCAGGGATCTCAGAGGCCAGTTGTCAAGGCAACAGCAGAGGCTGACAGAAAAAAATGGCTTTGGTTTTACTGGTAGGTGATATCCGTGTATTTGTAAAACCGTATGCCTCCATTTACACACAATTTAAGCCAATTAGCGTGATCAGGGTAAACATTTAACTTTAATGACTATTTACCAGCTCGCTCTCCAGCCTGACTGACAGCATGATTATTTCACTCTCCGGGACAGGTGCTAATTTCACAACAGGCCCACACAATCCACGCAAGGGGAATTCAGTCCATTAGCAGTGAAATATTTAATGGCGATGCTAAAGTTTAACTCTTCCTCTGAGACCCAAAGAAAACCATTTAGTGTTTATATAGTGGATGTCCCATTTCCCAGGTGTGTTCCAAATGATCCGTGAGTTCATGATCTGAGCAGTGAGGTTCTTGGATGACACATTTCTAATGTTTAGCTCGGGGCAGTCTTTAATTTGTTTATCATTTACCTATTGATTTCAGGCTCAGACAGAGATAAGGCACCCACAGGATCCATTCCTTCTTACCTCGTAAACGCACTGTCATGGCGTTAACACTTTCCCCTCGTGCCCCCATCCCCATCTGTGCTCATTTCTGTCACAAATGTAAAAAACACATGGGAATTTGATGGTTGGAGTCATGGCAGGACAGCAATTATTAGTTCTGAGCTGTGGTCGCTCAGCTTGTGCACAGCTGAACATCGTCTCTCTGTAGCCAGCATGATGCAAGGAATGGACACACACTCATTTCCTATCCATAATGCAGCACGAAGAGATGAGCGATAAAGATCTAAAAACCTCACCAACCTTCAGATTCTGCTTTGGAATGTTAAATTAGGGGCTAATTATGCAAAAAGAAGCTACGAGTTTAGATGTGTACGTACGCGCACGCACACACACTTTCTGTGCATGCGTTTCCGTTTGTGGGTCAATCGACAAGTTCAATATCAGATATGCAGCCGGCGCGTGTGCGTGTGATTGTTCATGCACGCTCGTGTGCACGTGGCATGGAGGCCACAGTGCAGGGATTGTGTATGTAAGCGCTGCAGTGCAGCAGCATGAGCTCATCACTCTTCTC
>OMNV01017005.1:8753-32844 GCA_900303265.1 Brotula barbata
TGTTATTATTTATAACATGCCTGCTGTTTGTCACCGTACGAATCTCACAACAGGGACTCACGTTTAGGCTGTTTTCACTCTGGAACTGCAGATACACACACACACACACACACACACACACACACACTCGCTCCCACGCGCGCGCAAACACACACACACACACACACACACACAACACACACACACATGTCCAAGGTCTCTATACAGCACAGAGAGTTTAAAACCTGACTGTTGCCCTCTCTCTACGCATTTCTCTCCTTCTCTCCATCCTGTGATGACCATGTTCTACTCTTTATTTTTCTCCCTTCCTTCCATCGTCTCTCCTCTTTCCCTCATCCCTTCCTTCTTTCCTTCATTGCTCCTTTTGTGTCTCATTGCTGTTGTTTGCATCCTGGTTCTGGTTGAATACTGGTCTTTTCCTGAGACCACACCTTCGTCCTCCTCGTCTTTCTCCTCTGGTTCTGCTCCTCCAGGTCTGGGCTCCATCCCCTGCCTGCCAAGGCTCCCGGTCCTGGGCAGCCTCCCCTGGCTCAGAGGAGACCTTCCTCTACACCTCCTACTCACCCAGCTGGGCCACAGGTGAGATCACTCTGCCACTCTCAAGGAGTCTGCTCATGTGGAGAAAGGGGATTACTACTATTACTAGTACTGCAACCTGTAGTACTACAACTAACTCCTTTTTTTTGATGGCTGGGTTGTTCATGTATTCATGTTGTGTCTCTAATTAGATAATGTTTGATGAGCAATTATGTGGGCACATTGTACCAATCTGACATTAATTAGATGACCTAAGAAATGCTGTTTTTTTTTTAATTCTTTTATATGCCAACATCTTCATTAAAATTCCAAAATGTCTCTAACTATTACTAATGTTACTACTAATGCAATTGAAACTAATATTACTATTACTACTACCACAATCACAACAACAGCAATCACAGAAGTAAGAGTTGTAGTAGTTGTAGTTATAATGCTAATTCTATTGATTCTGGTACTACTCCTGCTTCTGAGACCGCTAATACCACTACCCCCACCACCCCCACCACCACTACTACTATTCTCACTTGTACTAATTCTATTACTGCTAGTTCTATTGATTGTATTACTACTACAGCTCCTGGAATCACTAATACCACAACCACAAACTACTAATATAAGAAAGACACCATTGATTACTATGATATGTTTAGCTGCTGTGTTACCACATCTGTGGTGTACGTCAGGTATGGACCTCTCTTCTCGCTGTACCTGGGTCCTCACTACACTGTGGTGGTGAACGATCACCAACATGCCAAAGAGGTTCTGCAGCAGAGAGGGAGAGACTTCGCCGGGCGACCAAGCATGGTGAGAGAGAAAGAGAATAAAGAGAGAGATAGAGCTGTTTGTACTTCTATCATTACAGACAAAAACATCCAGTACCTGCTAGTTCATTGCAATGCAATTTGAAGATAATTACTCAACCCTTCCTTCAGTGCTACCGAGCCACAGTGTTTGAATAGCATGGCTGTAGTCTTCCTATTGACTCCGTTCCCTCAGGTGACCACCAATCTGCTGACCAGAGGAGGTAAAGACATCGCATTCGCCAATTACTCTCCTCTCTGGAAGCTTCACCGCCGCCTCGTTCACAATTCCTTCACCTTGTTTGGAGAGGGAACCAGCAGCCTGCAGAACATTGGTACACACCCATCCATTTGTCAGTACAGTTACCCCATGCCATAATTTCAATAATTTGCAGTCGTGAATAATTTAATGGGAATGGGGATTTTTGAAATAAACCATATCTGAATACCCCTGTCCTGGTTCCAGAGGGTAGTGCTTCTCAAAGTGCTCCCAGGACACGTAAGAAAGTGATGACCCCTCAAGAAAAGGTATAATTGTTGGATGTGCTACAGAAACTTAATTACGGTATTACGGCACATTACATTTACGGTAGAAACGAGTGAACCATACGGTGTATTAAAGGTAAGGTTGGTAATGTGTTGTAGAACCATAATTTGTTATACGTGTACATCTTTTCTTAACATCCCGACAACAAGCAATAGATCATATGCTCTGAAAAAGAAATTTTAAAAATCCGGTATCTGTGGCTTTAATAATTCTGAAATGTACAGTACATGTCGACCTGGGTAAGAAAAAACTCAGCGCTAAATTCTGTGAAATCATAAAGTCATAAATTTGTCAGTCAGACCAGCTTTTTGTGTGACATGATGGTTATAAAAAAGGTTGGCCATGATTCATATAACTGTAGTTACATGTCGCTGGATACAGCTGTGATGAAAACAACTCTCTGGACCCCCATCAGTGGTGTGGCTTCAGAGGGAGGCCTGAAGCTTTAGAATAAAAGAAAAGGAAATCCATGATGTCATTTCTGCAGCTACACCATCTGGTGCAAAGAATCTGCATGTTGTGCGACATCCTAATAGTGCTAAAGGAGGTCAGCAAAAATTGTTTGCAGATTTAGCATGTTTGTTCCCCCCAGCTGCCCCTTACCCCCACAAATTGCAAGGGATAACTATACATTTATCTATCTACCCATCATCCATCCATCTGTGTATCCTTCCACAGGACATTTATCTATACATCCACCCTTAACAATTTTGTATACATCACATTGCTCCAGCTTGTTTAATTATTTATATTTTATTCATTTAAATTAAAAGATATTTCTATTCTGTTCTACTCTATTCTATGTCTCTCTCAGTTCTTTCCTCCATTGATAGTCTGTGCACAGAACTATTGTCCAGGAGGGGGCATGCTTTCGACCCATCTCCCGCGCTAACCAGAGCCGTCACCAACGTTGTGTGCAAACTGGTGTTCAGCGGCACCTATCACCATGGTGATGCCGAGTTGCAGGAAGTGATGCAATATAATGATGGAATCGTGCAAACTATTGCTAGGGGAGGACTGGTGGACATTTACCCCTGTTTGAAGGTACATGCATATACACACACACACACCCACTTCTTTCTCTCTCTGAATTGTCCATCGAAGCTCAATGATGATGATATTACTCCAGATGGTGAGGTGATGGAACAGTGGTTAGCACTGTTTCCTCACAACAAGACTCTTCTGTGCAGAGTTTGAAGATGCCCACATCTTGCACACCTTTTGTATTTTTCCAGCATATGTTTGTCTTAAGATACTGTATTCCCAAGTGAAAAGTAGACGCGTGCGTGAAAAAAAAAACTTCATGTTTGTAAGAAACAACAACAAATTTTATGGATGGATCCTATATTGATGTCATCAGATGTCATGAGGGCTAGGTTGGAAACATTATTTTGATCATGAATATTGCATTTACAGTAAAAATGCCATGTAACGTGACAGGATATAGCATGGCTCACATGCATTTGGGTAAAGACAAAGTGACGTTGTGGGTCAGAAGGTTCGGTTGTCTCATTCCCACCAACATCAACAGCTCTGATTCTGTTATTTGTTTCAATAAAGCAAAATGTTAATTCAGTTATAGGTTCACATAGGAGGAAAGGAAATCCACAGTATTTTCTCACAAAAACAAGCAATAAAATAGGAATGTTAACCTGGCTAGTGCTTGATGTCATCTGTAAGGTGGCCAAGCCTCTAGTCCATGCAGCACGCTAGAGATGCACACAGTGTGACAGACTGCAGCCTCTGAGCTGTGCCCAAAAATTTGGTTATGTGAACACACCGGTACAACGGCAAGCAAAAACTCTTGCTTGAATCTTCATTTTAGATTTGAGAATTCCCCCCAAATACTAAATACCCCCATTTCGTTTAATGTTGAACTCTGCATGCTTCACTTGTACTTTGCTGTACTGTGCAACAATCTATCTTCTCTGGTGTTATTTATAGGCTGAGGGAGGTAGAGCACATATTCCAGAGATTGCATCCAGTGCTTTTCAATGTGCCTCAACTGTGAGAAACAATCCTGCCGTAACACATACACACAGAGGCAAACACTAACAGTATCTGTATCTCAGGTGTTTCCGAACAAGTCTCTGAGTAAACTGAAGGAGTGCATCGTTATCAGAGACCAACTGCTGACACAAAAACTGGAGGAACACAAGGTATCATACACACAAACACACTTATATTAGTCTTTCAATGTCTCATGTTACCAAAGTAATATAGTTCCATGTTGTGCATAATGTAGTGTTAAGTTTGTCTGAGGACTGAAAACACAAGTTTTACTTGCTGGTATGATGGTACACCTTGTACAGAAATCTTGTTTAAATGAAAAACTGCAGAAGCCCCATGTTTGAGGCAGACAAGAGTTTATGAGTCTGGATTTTATGGCCCAGTCTTAGCCCAACCTCTCTCTCACTATCTCCTGTGCAGGTGCATTGACACTCCATCCACACACACACACACAGAAACCCCAAGCTATTGCCTTTCCCTTCTCTTTCCTGGGGTCCAGAGTTTATATTCTCCCATCGGGGAATAGCGCAGTCCCTGAGAAGCAACATCAAAACAAATCCAAAGTTGTGCAAAAGTAGTTTGCAAAGTTTGGAAGTGGTTGGAAAAAGAATAACATAGTTTTGCTCAATTATTGGCGGGCATTGTCGTTCAAAATTAACTGTAACCACAACCCACTCTGGTTGTTACAGCCCAAAACAACACATCTCTGCTCCCGCCTTCTTAGCTGTGATTGCACAGAATACAGTGTGTGCGTGTATTTGAGAGATGCAGGTCAACTCTTGACGTCACATATTGCATATTTCAAGAACCAATCCATTGAAGATATTTTAGAAAGTGCTTTACATAAGAGTGCTCCTGCACATTCCTAAAGGCATCACCTGCTCACACTACGTTATTACCACTGACTTAAATGTAGCAGCGCAGGGAAAAAATGGTTTTGCATAATAATCGTTTAAAATGTATTCCTACCATGGTTAATGGTAAATGGACTGCATTTATATAGCAATTTTTTCCCAAAGGGAATGTTTGCCTCACATTCACACACACATTCACACACCGACAGCAGAGGTAACCATGCAAGGCCCACTCACTTGCCAGGAGCAATTTTGGGTTGGGATCTTGCTCCAGGAACCTTCGAAATGGAGGAGCAGGGGATCCAACTGGCAGCACTTCAATCACTAGGCGACGACCCTTGCCCACTAAGACACACCGCCTCCATCTTCTTCCACATTCCAAATCTGTACCGGCTCTTTGACAGGTGACTCTGACTGATGGTGACCCCCGTGACCTAATGGATGCTCTGCTGAAGGGACAGATGGGTGTTGGGTGTGATCGGAAACCATCAGGTTCAATGGGAGAGGAGATTACAGATGACCATGTTCTGATGATAGCAGCAGAGGCCTTCGGCGCCGGAGTGGAGACAACATCCACCACCCTGCTGTGGATCCTGGCCTACCTATTGCATCACCCTGAGGTACTTCAGTACTACTCACCATGGGACACTACCACTACTGCTATTGCTAATCTGTACTTATGGCCTTTTTTTCAATGTCATATCTTACTTTCTCCTCCCCCTTAGGTCCAGCAGCGCTTGCAGAAGGAGCTGGATGAGCAAGTGGGCAATGAGCGAGCAGTGTGTGTGTCAGACCGAGGCCAGCTGCCATACCTGGATAGCGTGATCAATGAGGGCATGAGAATTAGACCAGTGAGCCCGATCCTGATCCCGCATACTGCCATGACCGACAGCAGGTACACACATAAATACATACACACACACACATACCCTCTGTCTCGTAATAGTGGGGTTTCCATTAATATCCATTTTGTGCAATTTGAGATTATAGATCTAAAATGTGTAATAGAATCATTCAAATATCACAAAAAGCGAAATGCCATGTTTTTTGAGAACAGAAGAAATTTCCTTGAATTTGATCATAGAACATTACAGCCATACAGCCAGTTTACACAGCTCTTATCAGCGGTTTTCAAAGTTGACATGATTGAATTTTGGCTGTACAGTCTTAGTAGATTAGTAGACTTGCATGAAGATATCACCAAAAAAGCACTGATGTAAATTTCTCTCAAAAGAGCCCAATCATGAGGTCGTGGGTCAGGACCACTCCACTCTGAAACACGTACAGATCTGAGGCTATACTGACTATTAATTCCCAGAGCTACTCAGTAAAGGAAAGCTGCTCCATTTTTACTTTGGATTTTAATATTGTGGGAAATCAAGCCTTTTTCACTAAGGTCATTTTCATCAAAACATTGTCAATTAATTGTAGAAAATTTAATGTTTTGCGTTAAAACTGGTACCTTAAAGCTGTCTCTCTCTTCTGTAGTATCGGAGGTCACTCTATAAGTCGTGGCACTCGTGTTTTGGTCAACATGTGGTCAATTCATCACAACCCAGAACACTGGGACAAGCCGGACCTTTTCAACCCTGGTAACACACACACACACACACTCACACTGTCTCTCTCTCTCTCTCTCAATAGTAGCATACATCGTTTTACCCACCTATCTTCCAACAACAGGGATGTGATTGGTTGATTTGGATGACTTAAAAATAGTGTACTTCTTTCAAATATGGTTGTGTAAGTTAAGGCTACATAAACCTAACCCAACGAAAACATCCGATTTCTTCAGTTCTGTTTTGTAGGTGATGAGATTCTTTTTTGTAGTGGCTACAGACGTTGTGAATACCCGCTTCCTTATCAGAATACAGTTATGAAAGAAATAAAACATTTGAAAACATCTCTTCCCACCTTGTCAGATCGTTTTCTCAACAACCAGGGCCAGCGGCACATTCCTTCATGCTTCCTGCCATTTGGGGCAGGGCCTAGGTCCTGCGTCGGTGAATCTCTGGCCAGGCTGGAGCTCTTTCTCTTCCTGTCCTCTCTGCTTCAACGAATGAGCTTCAGGCTGCCGGACCGGGATCCTCCACCCAACCTGCAGGGACGGCTGGGTGTGGTGCTGCAGCCATTACCTTACAGAGTTGTTGTATCTCCAAGGGCTGGGTGGGAGGAATGACAGGGAGGAGGGGTTCCATAATACAGCAGGAAGAACTCCGAGACAAACCTTTTCTTGCTTTACTGAAAATGTATTTTATTTGTGGAGTCATTTTTGCAATTGTAATGATTTCTTTAATCCAGATTTTGGTCTCAGTTGTCTTTCTTCGTGTCCACATTTTGGCATCCATTTCACAATTTTCAGAAGCCCAGATTTGTCGCTTTTAAAGCTCAGCCAGATAATGTTATATCTAAAAATTTTGTAGTGTTGCAATTATTCACAAATTTTTAGTTACTTTTGGTGTGAGAATTATTCACAAACTTTTTAAGAGATGATAGACTTAGAGTGATACCAAATTTCAACAGCTATCTCAGACTTTTGAGCATTAAATATTCAGCTTCAAGATAAAGACTTTTCTCTTTGTCTTAGAAACAAGTAGAGCTACTCTTTATAACAATAAACTTCCTACGAAAAATTTGTTTGGATAGCTTTCTTCTTGATAAACACTTACATTGAGAGTCAAACAACAGGTGTTTTCCTTAAATTATCTGCGCCAGGTGAATAGGATTTCTGGCATAAGACCCAAGAGAGACAGACTAGCTGTGAAAAGACATACAGGAAGTGAAGGAAGAGAGCGATAGGAAGTAAATTTGATGCTTTTATTTTGTATATCGTCACACATTTAGAACAGGCTGGTTTAGTTAAGTCACACACACACACACAGACACACACACACACACAATTAATTTAGTAATACTTACAATTAGCATCATTATGATCATCTTATAAATGGATTTTAAAGAAATTATTTAATCTCTTCTTTTTCTTTCCTTCCTCACGCTCCACCTAATGTAAACAGGAAGTAAGAAGAGAAGAAGGAAAATGTAAAAATGTTACTGCCTGGATTTGGGGAGGGCTTCTACAATTAAAGCAACGTAGTGACAGTTAAGTTCATGAAACTTTAAAAAGGTGGCGCCGTTTAAAGAAAAAAAGGGTGTCAGAGAACCAAATAACCAGAGGTGTCAGATGACTGGATTCACACTGCAGCATCTGATTAAATCTACATGAACAGAAAGTAGCCTCGAGTGGGTTTTAAGATGGTGTCATCAGTCAAATGAATAAAATGGCATGTCAACAAACAGTGCCATCTACAGTCCATTTACGCTCTGCAGGAAGATACATTTACCATGGTTTGGGACTCTTGACGGCATTTGTGAGTGAAAAATAAACATCTAGCCTGCTGATTTGAATACAGTAAGTGTGAAATGGGATAATTATGGAGCATGGATGAAAACCAATTCTCTTGTAGCAGAGATTGGCTAAACAAAAACAAAAAGATGGCATTTCTTAAATGCCATCGCCATCGAGGCCGATCTGAGAGCCATGAGTGTTTGGAAACTAAATTATAGACACGTTTCAAAAAACAGTATTCCTCCAGTCATTCCAATCAAGAGTCCACACCCACAGAGCAAGAACGGTTCTATTTAACGCTAAGTAGTAACAGTTGTCAAATAGAAATGGCACTCTGTAACTATAGAGATATAACCATATTAGTTCAGGTAAACAAAACACCGTTAACCACAACATCAACCACAACATCTACGGCTCAGTGTCACCTTTGACTATTATTGTAGTTCTTTACAAACAGTCTCTGAGAACTGTTTTGTATTGATTCTCTGCCCAAAGGTGCAAGTTTGACCTGGATTCAAATCAGAACTCTGGAACGTCATTCTCACAGGTCCAAATCTGCTGAATAGCAGATTTGTATTCTTCCACATGTGAATCCAGACTAGTACATGTTAGAGTTGAAAGCGACTACCGTGGCTACTGAGGTAACAGTCCAGGAAAAATCCAGTACGAATGAGTTCAGCAGAACCCTCAAAACTAGACAGAACAGCATAATGCTGCTGTCGTTAGCGGGTCAGAAAGGTGTGTCCGTTATTGGTAACTCTGTCAACAATATTACTTGCTGTACTTTGCAACAGAAGGGTACTGAAGCTCCAATTTACCAAGTCTGTGTTTTCATGCAGCATGGACACAGGGTTTAACAATCATCAACTACTCGAGATCTTTCCATTTGCCTTCCTTACGTAAAATGACTTCTGTTTCTCCAAGATCCATCATGTGACCTGTGTTCTGGATGACAATAATTTTGATGACCTCAGGATCACATTCCTCCTAGATGAGACAGCTTCCTGTGTCTTTGTCTTTTTAAAACATAATTTGGATACATCTCAGTCAGAAGAGTTATGATTCCAAATAGTAATTTGTAAAGGTAACTTGGCTTTTTAGTTTAGCTATGGACCTTTAGAGAGATCTTCATTGGCTTTGTAGGCATTACAAAGTGTAATCTTTCCAATTTAAAACTTGGAAATAAGACTTTAACATGCTGCATCACTTCATTGTGTAACTTGTAAAATATAATTTAATATACTTGATATACTGTATATACACACATATATACAGTATATCAAAATATACTGGCACTTAGTAAAGGAAAATATTGCTCTTCACGAATGTCTGATTCTATGCTGTTTTGAATAACAACCTTGCTATACAAACTGTAATATCTGCACCCTTTCCCTCACTTTAAACAATATTGACTTACTGTTAAACCCTTAATTACTTTGCTTACTAAGGCATAATTTTGTTGCATCAATTTTGTGCATAAATTGACCAATGAATCAATTGCCAGCTGAAAAAGAGAGGAAAATGTTAAAAAAGGGACTTGAAGTATAAAATCAAAGAGATCTTGTCATATAAGAATGCCTTCAGCAGGACTGACAGTTGCTTTTGCAGTTTGAGTGGTTTTATTGTATCCAAGCTAAGATGCAGACAAAAAGACAAAGACAGCAGTAATGACGTGTCCCTGTGACTGTTATGTCCCGTCTCTGGAAAGTTTTCATTGTTTATTCCCGTTAAATAAAAGGTTCTTCTCTACCAAACAGGAAACATACTACCCCTTGACCCTGAAACATTTTGCTGCGCATGTCAACCGGTTCCATAGCTGCCACAAAACTGTCAAGGCTGACAAAATGTTAGTCTCCTGCCCACCTTATCCCACTCTTGTCCTCATGAAAGCATCCTATCTAATGAATCAGCCATCCACTGTCTGACTGAATCATCCTCCTACGTTCGTCCCTCCTCTTCCCCTAAACTATATATTTGTCAATAACTTGTTTCCAAACCTCTGACATTACAGAAGATGAGAGCAACGTCTTCTACTCGGATAACGTGAAGTAAATAGTTTTCACACACAGCACTGTCAGATTTTGGCATTATTTATAAGATACATATATCTGGCTCAAGTGAGGTTAAAAATTCAACGTTCCAAGATGTCAAAGGTAGATTCTGAAAAAGTAAATTTGTTAGAAAGGGAAACCAAATTGTATGCTTCAAGGTGAGAGGAGTTTTTATGATATAAAGCAGATATTGAATTTGTTTACAGATTATGATGCAACAGACGCTGTTGTGAGAATGTCAAGTTTTCTGATCCGCTTTGGTTAGAAACCAGTTCAGATTCACAACATTCTGAGTGACACTTGGACACTGATTCGTCGGACTTTGACTGCGATCAGTTTCAGAATCAAAACATTATGGCATGTGATGGAACGGCTTAGACTCGGACACCAATCTAAGGATTCAGGTTCAGTTTCAAGCTCTAATTCAGATATATTATTATTGAAAGTTATTATTTTCAACTCTTCAGAGGTGATGAAAGTGATTGCTGTGAGATTTGTTTTGTGAGGCACCTGTACATCATTTGTTGAAATCAATGTGAAACTAATCAATGTTTTTGAAAAACGTGGGTTTCATTTTTCACAATTTACAATTCACCTCTCCTCAGTTTATTAAAACACTTAACTACTCCTGCAAAAGCCCATCCAACCAGGAAACATGTCTGCTACCACTGCTTTCACCTGATTAACATCAGCTGCACAACTGACATTTATCAACTTGACATAACTCGCCCACAATCTGAACAATCTGTGCTTGTAGCCACCCGTTTACAGAAAACAGTTACACGGGTGCCTTCATTCCCTTTCAACTTGTGTCTTGAATGACCAATAGTTGGATACACTAAACCTCTCAATCATGCCATCTCCATGACAATAACAATGTCCCCACCGTCCTCTGATGAAAGTGGAGTGGTGGAGGTAGGATTTCCCAGTGTGAGCCCTTCCTCTATGGCCGCCTGACTTCGGGCAGGACAGTCCACACTATCATGGAGCTCCGTGATGCCACTTACTTTTTTATCCCTTTCCCCTCCACCTCCTTCTCCTCTCCTGCCATCCTCCTTCCCGTCTTCCTCATCTTCTTCCTCCACCCGGCATCTGCACACCTCAATCCCAGAGTCACCGGTCAGTCGCCGGTGTCTGTACTGGCTCTCGTCTGCTCCTACATCATCCTCTTCATCATCATCATTGTTGTTTTCCTCCTCCTGTTGATCCTCATCGTCGTCTTCCCAGTTAGGAGGTCCCGGCTCAAAGAAGTCTACGCATGGGGAGAAGAGAGTCTGTTTCGGGGGTGACTGAGTGGCACGATGAGAGGGGGAGAGGGAGGAGGCATGGCCAGAGGAGGCATGGGTGGCACCTCTATCAGACTGGTGCAGAGCAGTAAGAGGGTCCAAAAGTAAAGCTGGGGTAGTGAGGGAAGTGGGGGTGAGGGAAGGAGGCGAGGAAAGAGGGGAGGATGGCAAAAGGACTTCAGAGGTAGACTGACAACATTCATGGTCTACCGTTATGGCTGGGCAGGAAGAAGTGGGAGTTGTGGGTTGAACGGTGAGGACTGAGACACCAGGAGAAGTGAGAGGACTTGAGTTAGAGCCCGAATGACAGCATTGTCCAGATCCAAAACCAGGCTGAGCATTTAGATTGGCAAAGTTTGAGTGTGACGGTGACAGGACTGGGGAAGAACATGCTGATGGATCCAGGCCACTTACAAGTCCAGCTACAGCTTCAGGGTGTGAGGACAGAACCCATGTTGGGCTTGGAGGACCAAGAACCAGGCTACAGTTAGGTGAATGTTCTGGATTTGGGCATGGTCTTGAAGTGGGTGAATGAGGAACTGCATCTTTGACTATGGTAAGGTCTGAACTTTGTATAAGACTTGAGGATACTGACTCTGGGTCTGCGGTAACTTTTAACGGTTCCGGTATTGGAGTTGGGGTAAGGTTTGACGATAATGTTTCTGGAGTCAGTATGACTGTTATTACTGGTATCGAGTGTGGACCTTGGGAAAGTTTTGAATGTTCTTGTACTGGAGAGAGGATCAAGTTTGATGGTATCGGAAGGATTCCAGATGCTGGAACTAGAGCTGTGCCAACATCTGGGGATGGTCCTGAGGTCAGGCTACTTGTAACATTGGCTTTATCTGAGGTTTTTGTTAGATTGAAGGATCCTAGTGTTTGGGTTTCAGAAGTGCTAGCTATTGGGCTACAAGCACTTGTACTTGGAGTACTTTTTGGGACAGGAGAAGTTATGGGGTCCTCATTAGGACCACTAGTGCTTATTATTAGAGCAGAAGGAACTATCGTGTCAATACAAGTTGGACTAGAGACTGTAAGAGGGCTACCAGTAGGGATTACTGGGGTAGTTGGTACCAGGTCTAGCTGCTGCATTACAGGAGATGTAGTCTCGCTCGTAAGAACTATCTCAGAAGTGGAAGTGGTCAGAGGCTGGTGGGCGGTCACTCTGGTAACAACTGCCGCAGTAACAGTCTGCTTAGGAACCACAGTGTCCATTGAAACAAGATCCTTCGTTGCAGTTTCTGCATCATCAGTGGCAACTGTCCTGTCCGGAGCTGGTTGTGTCTGATCAACCTCCAAACAGATTGTTGTGGCAACAAAGTTCTCCACTGTCACATCACGGGCTAGAGGCGCAACCTCACTAGGCGTGGAGGCATGACTTGTGTCTGTCTCGTAAGTGACAGGGGCTGAGAGTGAGGAACTGCATGGAGAGGAGGGGCAGCAGGAGTCGCAGGAACAGCTGGAACTACAAGGAACATACACAAAAACATTGTTTATTATTATACAAACAAACCAGGTATCCATTGCTTTAATTTAATTGTTGTTCAACTAGCATGGTTGTGTTCAGACACCTGTTATCGGAGCTGAGAGAGGACGGGCCGTCGCTTAGTGGGTGGTGGTGCAGCAGTGTGCCGTGCTGTGTGAGCAGGTGAGGGTCAACAGTACGTGGGGGCTGTGGGTAGCGGGGAGTGGTGAAAACAGAACTGTACGGGGGCGGAGGGGTGGAGGGCTGAGCGGCCACCTCCTCATAGGACGGCAACTTCAGAGACGCCAGGAAACCTATAACAGGGAGAGACAGACAGACATTTGAATAGAAGTACGTGTCACTTGAATTAATGTTCACGTTATAGTTCTATGTATCGTGCACATGCAAAAGCTGATGAAAGCAAATTGTCAAAGAAATATAGATGAGACTGTAACTGATGTTCGAGTGCTGAGTCCAAATTTGTGCAGGGCATTAGGATGATATTCCTACCCCATAGACGAACACCCCCCACCCCATTCTCACACACCACAACTCAGTACCTACCCCATCTTCACATGCCTCAACACGGTCCCAACCCCATACCCAAATTCTCACAGTAACATCAAAAGTAAATATCTATGTCTATTTGAGACAATTATATTGTTTTTAAAACTAAAATGAATAATAATATGACACATTTTCTATTAGAGCTGACAAATAAGCGTGTAAATGGACAATGTTGGTCACAATATCCTGGATGAGTAATTGTCATATTTCCTTCCCCTTAGCACTTGGGTACATTTCATTGCCATTCCCATTGGAATACTGTCAATATGAATTTTGTCCCCATCCCTGCAGGCATCCATGTTATTCGTGGGATTTAATGCTGTACTTGTCCTCATGAACCTCTGGTAAGTTAAAACAGAAATCGCAAAATTTTCTCTAACTAACCTTGGACTCTATGAAGATTTGTGCCATGGTATAAGTTCTTTAGTTTTCTGGAGACCATTGTTTATTGAAGTCAGAGCTTAAGGTAAGGTTAACTGGTTACACCGACGCTGGGCTTCCCTTTTCTGAGTACACAATAAATTTCAACCTGCTTCTAAAATTTGAGATTTTATTCTGAAAGGCTGACTTGACTGTGAATTCTCTTCTGGATACAGCTACATCTTACTTGAGCTGACACTTTCTTTCAGAACTATCAAAAAAAATGACACACATCGCAGAAGACGGAAGTAATATGGACACAGACAGGAGCAGAAGAATGGTTGAATTTTGAAAACATTATTTGCGTAATCTCTACAGACTATAAACATCGAGACTCATTGTGATATTTCGGGCATTCTGTGAGACGCTGTGAATTTCCACTAAAAAACAACCAGCTACATTGTTCATATGTGCGGTCATATGCACAAGGTCACACAGGAAAGCTGCTTCCTGGTGGTAGGGTAGTAGTTTCAAAAGGAAAAAATAAATGAATAAATAATTGATTGCGGGAACCAAAAACAAAAACATTAATTAATTAAAAAACATAGAGTTCGAATACTTTCTGAGCAAAATGACCCCTGGGCAGAAAAGTCTGAAACTTCTGAAATAAAATGTTTCAGTATTTCATGGGATAAGCATATCTCCTTCAGATGTTCAGTGGAATTCCCCTGTAAAATGAATTGTGGCTTTCAACCTGTGAATTTCCACTCAACAGCCAAAGGCACAAAATGGAAAAGATGTGTCACTCAGGAGTGAAATTTTTATCATGAACTTCAGACAAAAAGACAGAGTCACAGAGAAGAACAAATTACTCACTGAGGTCCAGCATGGACGACGGATAGGAGCTGGCCCCCTGATAGGCCAGCAGGCTGATCTCTCTCTGTCTCTGTTGCTGCTGAACTCTCAGTTTGGCTCGGCGATGTCTGTAAGCACAGCAGCAGCTGAACAGGATCAGTACGGTCCACAACAACCAGAACCCTGAAACATAAACACACACATACAGTGTAGGATCCAACAGAAAAAATGACTTAATTTAATGGGATTAAATACAGTTATACACAGTTTATTTTCCTAGAACCTATAAAACTACTGTCATCGTGAACTTAACTTGAGCAAGAGTGAACATAAACTTGGGATTGAACTGAATCAACAAATATAGAGCAAATGTGTCCTTATTAAAACTTCATTTTAGCGCCAGCAACACCACTGGGTGGTTTCCTAAGACATAAGTATTTTCACTTTTCTCTAGTCCAAATTAAAACATTATCTAAAATATTGTTTGACTTTTAAAAACCTTTGAGATAATCCATTATTATATATGACATTTTCAGACCTGGAAAAATATATTTATATATATTCAAAGATTTTCATTACTGTGGTACTGGAGTTTCCTCTATCAACTAACAATTATTTTGCTAACCAATAAACTGGAGCTTAATGGAATTATATTATAACTTTATACTTTATTTATATAGTACCTTTCATGCATAAAAAGCAACCAAATGTGCTTAAACAAAACAGGATCTCATAATGCCAAACAATTACAATAATAAAAATTAAAAATAGCTATGAACGGCTATAAAACAACAGTTTGATCACAATACAATAAAACATTACAATTATATGATTAAAATTAATTTGAATTAAAAGCCTTTAAAAAAAAAGAAAAAAAGGTCTTTAATTTGATTTTAAAAATAACAAAGGAGTCTGCTGTTCTCAGATGCAAGGGGAGGGTGTTCCACAGCTTATGGCCATAAAAACAGAAAGCAGCCTCACCGGATTTCTTGTGGGATACTTAAAGAACATCTAAACGGACGGTGGAAGATCTGTGAGTTCTTGTTGGGGCATAGAAGGAAAGGCAGTCGCTGTCATATGACAGTGCTAGATTATGTAAGGCTTTGCAGATATGTAAAAGGACTTCATCAATTCTAAGAGATACATGATCTTATAATCTAGTGCAGTGATGAACGAAAAGATCTCTATCTTGGCATTTTCTGGAAGTCCTGCATGCAGCAAAGGGCACTGGCTGTAACTGAACCCACAACACTGATTTTTGTTGTATGCACTTTAACTTTAAGTGAGCCATCGGGTGCAACGCATCTCTTTTATTTGTATTGGTAAATTTCCTGCTTGCTGCAGCGTTTTGAATTTACTGTGACTTTTTAGGGGGACCATTAAAAAGAGAGTTACAATAATCTAGGCGTCTTATAATAAAAGTATATCAGCAATCAAGCATTATTCTGAGTTGTCTTATTTTGGCAGTGTTCCTAAGATTAGAAAAGTAGGTTTTAGCAACCTCATTAAAATGGATAATCAAATCAAGATCAGCATCTAAAATCTCTCACAGATCTGTCACGTGTTTCTATAGGCTGCAACAGGCAAGCAAATGCCAACTATAGTCTCTGCCTTTCTTCTTTTGGACCTACAAGTAAAATTTATGATTTCTGCTCTTTTTGTTTGATCACATTTTTACGCATCAATCATCATGATGTCTGTAAGACAGGAAAAAAGAGCATTTAAAGAACTGGGGACATCCTTGCAAAACGGAGATAAATAATTGTGTATCATCTGCACAGCAGTGATATTTGACATTATGGTGGCGTATTATGTTGCCCAGAGGGAGCATATATAAAGAGGACCTTGAATGCTCCCTTGAGGAACACCATATTCAACATCAAATGTCTGTGATATAGAGTCACCTAAACAAACAACAACACATTTTCTGTCCAATAGGTATGAGCAGCACCACTCAAGCACAGCACCAGAGAGACCCATCCATTTCTCAAGTCGATTGATTAAAATACCATAATCAATGACAATAAATCCCACACTAAGATTTAACAACAAGAGGTCAGCAACATTTTTAGAAATAGTTGAAATTCTCAGGTCATTTACTACTTCTAATAAAGCAGTTTCAGTGTTTTGATTTATTGAACATTCAGGCAATTAATGTAACAATTAATAATTAGCACTTCATTGACTATTCAGCATGTCTTAGCTAGGTAAAACTACATGACACCATCTCTGGAAAATACCTTGCAATGATCTTACAACATTTACAACATTACAACATTCTTACAAATATTTAAGGGTTCATTACGAACAAAAAAAGGCTTAAAAATAAGTTAGCCCTAACCTCTCTCACATTTTTTCACTCACAAGAAATACACTCGGAAAAATTGTTTAACCTCTTTTGAAATAGTGAATATTTGCGTTGCTTTTTTGGTTTTATAAACAAAAATAAATTCAAAATAAAAAAATCTACCCAACTGCATTATAGAACATGTATAGAGGTTTCAGTATAAAAAATGAATTTGAACCTTAATGCAATTTTGTAGACACTGTAAGGTGTTTCATAGAGTTATAAGGAAATCCATGATGTAATGGCGCAGAGCTTTAGTAAAAGTTATTGTAAGGTATTTTCAAATAAATTGTTTCTACTAGTGTGAAGATTTTACACATTTTGTCATACTGGTTACAAATAAAGTTTTTTGCTACGGTTCTCCTCTTGGTAATGTTATGTAATGTTGGACATGTTGCAGTTTTTGGAAAAGCAAAGGTATTCGTTAACATTTGCATGCTGTGTGGTCTGGAGCCTTTCGAAAGGGCTGGGCTAGCTCATGCTAACACTAGCATTAGCAAAGAATCTATGTGTGTCTCAATAATCTGTCTTTTCAAAGCTGAAAAGCAAAGTTAGACAAATGGCTACATAGACAGTAGAAAGGAAGACAGCTTTTGTTTATCTTCAATTCCGACTGTCCCGGCTTCTCTGGCTGCAATGCTGGTCTGGTTTAAAAATATCATACATCACATCAGTGCAAAATAATATTAAACCCTCTTGGTCCAAATAACAATTCAACCATGGAAATACAAAAAAATTTCATGTCAACTATTCGTTAAAGCCCTACACAACACACAAATTACAAAGTTCACAGATTTTGAATTAAACGTTGTTACTATTTGACCTGGTTCTCCCTAATGGAGGAAGAAGGCTACTCTTGTCTTTGACAAAATTGTGTGTGAGGATATTTAAATGCTATGTTCTGGCAGTTCAGGCAAACAGAATTGGATCCCTCACAAAGACACCCAGCCCTACTGTACTATCACAACCTCATCCACTATGCATATCCACATTATTCCTTGATGTTTTCATCATTGGTCACACAAAAATACTCAAATTAATATAAATTAGCATGAGAAATTAGGTGCAAATCATGGCAAATCCAGGTGATTCTGAACAAGGCACCACATAAGAGTAAACTTACACCAGAGTTCGTAGTAGTACGTGCAGCACCCGGTCTCTCCGCAGCAGTGTCCGGTTTCACACAGGTATCCTCCATTAGCACTGGCCCCAGGGCAGTACCGCGGTCTCCCCAGCAGGGGCAGGCTGCCACCGGAGTGGTACTCCATCGCACCCCTGCTCTGCCTGGACCTAGCCCAGCGCCACAGCTACCTGCTAGCCACTAGCCGCTAACTAGACGTTAGCTGCTCAATATGAAATTGTGGACTTCAAACTACATTTTCACACAAAGACTTTTATCGGGTTTAATAGACTTTGGGGCTGTTGTTAGGGTTAGGGTTTCTTCAACGATCGTTCAATAGACAACCAGCTATGAAAAACCAGAAGAAGGGGAAAGGATCTGGGGGGCCCCAAAACTCAAAGGGGCCCCCAAAAGTCTTTGCGATAATCTTGCTAAGATGCTAATTTTACTGCTCAAAGTTTATTAGCACCAAAAACCGAAAATGACTGATAACTGCCTTTGTTTATGTTAAAACATAACTGTTTCACTCTGGGATGTTAATATAACTTATACAGGTACTAACACCAAATACTATTTCTAAATAGTACAAACAATGGTAAAATAGTGCAGTGGCTGGTGGAGCAAGACGGGATGACAGCCAACAGGAGGTCCCAAACTGGAGAAAGAGAGAATAATGACAATTGTTTCTTGATGAACAACACACATGCACACGCACGCACGCACACGCACGCACACACACACACACACGGGAAATGTCCACTACTATAGGCCTCTTTGATATTCATTGCTGCACCAGCCCAAACTGCAAACCGACACAATGCTCCCTCTTTCTCTGCCCCCGCCCTCCACCCCAGAGTTCAGCTGGGCTCACAGGAAACGCTGGTGGTCTGTAAAGAGTTTCCTACAGGGGCCAAGTTCTATTTGCCTGCATGCTGCAGTGCTGCGCACACACATTACACACGGGCGCCCGTACGCACCAACAGCCTTGACATGACACATGGTAAGCCGTGGCCGGTGACAGTAAAAGAAATACAAACCCACGCGCGCGTTAACGCACACACGCACGCAGAGATATATCACAAGGCTACACATACAGGCCTGACAACACACACACACACACACACACACACACACACTCTCCCACTCTCTCTCACACACACACACACACACACACACACACACACACACACACACACACGCCAATTATATTAATAACTGAGAGAAGCACAAAAATAAAAGTGATTTGAAACAGTTTTGACTTGATATTCGGCTTTCGATCCGGACCGTTCAGTGATTCTGAATCAGCTAGCTAACACTCCGCTACCGTAAAAGGCAAAAACCTCTCAGTTCGCTACCAAACAAAAACAGTCGTACCGCTCCATTCTGCTGAGTCGGCCGCTTTCTTCCCTCTGTTGCCTCTTGTTGCTGTTTATCGATTCCTCAGTTGATGTTGTTGTTTGTGTGTCTCCGCTCGGTACCGGGGCCTCCTCTATCCGTCTCTCCGCCTCCTCGCTCTCCCTCCTCGGTGCGACCCTCTGCCAGCCCCACCACCATCACCACAGCGGCATGTCAAGCCCACGGCCCGTCACTCTACTTCCGCCTTCTCCCTTGCTCAAATTTCAAAATAAAAACCCAACATATCGCAAGATTATCAGTAAATTGATTTTATTTATCCAAAAATATGCCCAGAACGTTACAAAATGCATGCGAGAAGATCAAACAAAAGACAGTACAATATCATTAATGTTTGAGAAAAGTTCAACGCTTCCTAAAAGCAGGCAGATAGTGCTGATTATCACCATTTAGGAAAGGCATTAAATCAGTAACAAATTAATCAGTGGTCACTTTTATGTTCAATCGAGGTCTCCCACGGGCTGAAATATACGTAGCCCCTAAGTAGACGTGGACAAATAAAACCTTGAATTTCTCACCATGGCTAATAGCTGTTTTGCGTGCACACGAGAAACTTTCAGTTCAGGTGGCTTCCTCTTCTAGAGCTGTCAAAACCTCATCTTACTATACAGAATGGCAACAGAGGTGGATTTATTCACTTTCCTGAAAACGTGAAACGTACCTGATAGGATCATCAACCATCAGAATACAAACTTTTTTTAAATGTTGTCCGGAGACAATATAACGGTGACGACTTGCAAGCAAAGTGGCAATGTCCTTATAATGACGTTCAAGTTTCAAGTATAGCTTCACTGACTCCTTTAATGCAATTTTCATACAAAAATACGTCTAATCTCTCGTGATCACGTCCCTCTCCTCTTAGGATCTCTGTAGAGATAAACTATGCCTCGTAAGAGTAAATACATTAGAGTTAGCCATCTATGACGACGTTTTCATCAGATCCCAAGAAACCACATGCGTGGAATTAAGTCAAATGATTCTCGTGTAAAGTAATACAACTTCAAAGGATACATGAACGAGACACAGCTGGAGTTTCTATTTCCGTGGAGCAGACCTTGCTATTTATAACTCTGCAATAATCATTCATCTTGGAATTCACAGTTGAAAACAGATGGTTACATGGTAACAGATTTCCCTCTTTATTAGTTTCTATTTGACATGAATCGATTTTTACTGATCTGTATTTTTTGTTGTTTTGTAAATACATTCTTACTTTATATTAGCTAAATTGCCTACCACTAATGCAAAATTTGGCAGAGAACTAGTCTAAAAAGTGATGCATTTTCAGTGATAGTCTCTATTTCTTCAGGCATACGATGCTCTTAGCGGATGGGTCAAGAGTTTTCTGAGCACAATAGATTGCAGGGTAAGATTTTTGTCTGTATTTGTTCTACATGCGGTGCATTTATTTTGAAAAATGAAATAAACTTTACCTAAACCGGAATTGGCTGGACGACCCTGTTTGTTGGAACATGACAGTCCGCCATTACAGCACCCCGCAGACGGGCAACGGCACTGAGTCTCCTGGAAGTCACTCAGTGTCAGTTGCAGAAAATTGAGACTGATTTAACGAAATCGAAGGGAATAGTCTAAATATAACCTCACAATATTTTATTTATAAAATATTCTACAGTAATTTTATTAATTAAAGACTTCTATTGCAGTTTCATGTTTATGTACACGAGGGTGTCATCTTAAACAGGATACAAAATTGACAAGACAAATAATATTGAATGGAATAAACCAAACCTAACAACACATTCACATTAATCACATATCGATAATAAATCGTAGTGGTAATGATTAAAAACAGATTATGGATTCGCATGGCGGACGCACTGAGATCTGATTGGCCCGAGGTGCCAGACTGTGGGCCAATCAGTTCCCAGGCTGCCGCTCCTAGCAACAAGAGGTTTCTTATTTATTTATTTTACAGATGCAGTTTGGCAGAGTTTACTTTACAAGTAGATTTTGCTCAGTATTCATTTATGTAATGTTTGACAATCCAGATGATGTCTACTTGTGTATTTGGCACATTACAAGGGTAATTTTAGTCACTTTTTTTTAGTCACCAGTTAAGTTATTTGAGAGAATTGAACAGCAGATATATACCTTACACTGTCCAACAGGAACGTATTTTTGTTTGAAACATACTAAGCCCAATATTGAATAATTACGCTATTCAGTACTTGTAAAGGCAAACGAAGTTAATTTGCAAAGTGAGATTTCTAAGGACCACTCCAAAGTCCATTTTTTTATTGTTGTATATACCTTGCAAAAAATAAAAAACGTAAACAAAAAAAACGCAGTTCTTTTGTTAAAGACAAATGGTCTTGAATTAATTGTTCACTTCAAACTTAAAAAAATGATGGCGATAATAATTTAAGATGACTACTAATCTTATTTTGTCCCTTACTTGTGGTGTTCAGTGTCTGACTGCAGATTTTTAAATGCTGTATTGATGTAAAATACTGGAAAAACTTGTACATGGAAATTTGCCGTCCAAAAAAAAGAAAGAAAAAAAAAACATCTGCGTTGGCCGGGAATCGAACCCGGGTCAACTGCTTGGAAGGCAGCTATGCTAACCACTATACCACCAACGCCCGTTCGTCTGATTCAGAATGTATGATTTTTAGATATAATTCAGTCGACGCTATCCGCTCGCTAGTCGCTCTTGGATGGTTTTGGACCGCTAACAGCAATGTTGTTTAGAGCTGAACATTTTAGCGGGGGTGTCTGACCGTGGAATTAATTAATTTTTCTCTCTCTGTCTACGCATTTAGTTCTGCCTGTTAAATATTGCAGTATATTGTAGATGCTAGATGGCAAATATTGTAAAATAACAAGCATAGTTGTTGTACACGCTGTCGTTACAAAACGGCCTTAAGAATTTGCGTCAGCCATGGAGATTTATTGCAATAGCAAGCTTAGAGACTGTCATCTTTTTCAGAGGGATAACTTTCGAAAGCATTCGGCATCATTTACACTCGGTTTGGTCTGGGTTAACTCTACAGATACAACAGAATTGATTCAGAATAAAAGTAAGAAAGGAAGAATATGTCCTTGTATACCTGCAAGTACCCTCCACCAGATGGCGACCAGCGTGTGCTTGTGAAATTATGTGTGTGTAAGTGAAGTAATACGTAATTACAGGGCCTTGCAAATCCTATTGATAAATCCTGAGGAGATAATAGAAAATAACTAAAAGAAAGAATAGGATCACAAAATATCAATCAACCCTCACTCCATCTATCCATGATTAAAAACCGCCAGAGTTTGATTACCTTATGAGTCATCAAGTTTTATGGAGCCAAATCTCTTGTCAGGCGTGTGTGTGCGTGCGTGTGCATGTGTGTGTGTGCGCGTATGAATTGTGAATTAATAAATTCTGAGTCTGGCGCGCAATACAGCGAGCAAGTGTAATATCTTATTCAAGTAATTCCTGGGGTCTTTTTCATTTGAACTCATGACTCTAAGTTATTACATGAGAGGACGGGTAAGCTGTACAGTAAACCTAAAAGATCCCCTTTATCTTTATTTTGTATCCCGTCTCTGTCAAGGAATAGACAATATATTGGTCAATTTTGGATCCTGATATTACAATCATACAATCAATATTGACTTAATACGTCTAGCACTCGACCAATTTATTTACCAATGGGACATTAATTATAAATGTAATGAACAAACAGAATAAACACTTTCTGTCGCTTCTAACCTCTCGTTCTCGCTCTCGTTCTCTCCAATCATCCAATCATAATCACGGTCTCACCTCATGTGATCGCCAATCAAGTCACTCTCTCCAGAGAGGGGCTAGATTAATATTGTAAGTCATTTAAAATCAATATTCTAATATCAAACTAAGAATGTCATTATAAAACCCTTAATAATTTGAGAAATGTGAATTTTCCTCCAGAAAAGTGAAATTTAAATGACTGTTATTTTTTATTTTTTTTTACATTTTTATCATTTTCAAATAACATGCATCCTTTTTCATTGCATACAGTAAAATATTCCAAGGAAATGGAACACTGTTGTTTCACATTTATTTCTAAATGTGAAACAACAACCCTTGCTGCTAAAAACAATTAAGCCAAGTGAAATAATTAATGAAATAAATAATTAAATAATTTTTACATAGCGTAAAACTATTAAATCTCCAGAGTAATCACAGCTGTCAGATAAATGCCGTAATAGAAATAATAAATATTTTATAAAGTCTATATTTAAGGAATATTTGAGTAAAGTGCTTATTATTTCCCACGCACGCTCCCACTTTACATTATCGAACGTATGTCGTGTCGCCCTCGCCCCTCCCACCTCTCACTTCACGCACTCCCGCCTCGCGAGGATGACGTGTGTATCCATTCCTATAACCTTCGCCATTAATCACGTCCCCCTCCTCCTTTCTTCCCATTTTTTTTCCTTCCTGTCCTCGAGCCCCTTTTCTCTTTTTTTTTCCTGCCTCTGCAGGGTCTCCACGGAGCCGCTGTTTCCTGACTGATTTAACACCCCCTCCTCCCTCAC
>OMNV01017007.1:0-10411 GCA_900303265.1 Brotula barbata
GCTGCTCAGCTCAGCCTTACCCTAGTTCTTATGACACAGGGAAGAAAAGGAAGCAGTTCAGACTCTTTCCAGTCTCCCCTCCATATGGGAGCAGGAGAGTTCGCTCCGTCATGTCCATTCTGAGGGGCTTTCTGACTCCTCCGTGTTGTGCCCGTTTATTTCTTTCCCTATCCAGAAATAACTCAATACCCTGAATCCATTTTCCACGTTTGCTGTCGTTAGCGTATTCCTGGCCAAGCAAACCGAGCCATTAGAAGAGGAAAAGTATACTGTAGATGAAGGCTTACATATTTTTATTCCTTTATTATTTTTATTTTTTTATGTGAAATACTTGAGATGATAACCGGAAGTGCAATGGTCTACCAGCCTATAATTTTTACCCAGTGGCCAGCTACATATCTGAAGCAGCTACAAGTGTCCCCTTAAAGTGACCACTACTTTTCTATTGTGCACATAAGATATAAACTATGGTGAACGCTATCCTACAGGGTCATCTGGCCACAAGGTCGTCAGGTTAGTACAGACAGTATAAACTCAGATGATCTGTCATTGTCATAGACTCACATCCAGCCATAGCCATAGCAACGACTCCTTAACCATTTGGAGACAAGGAATCACTTCTACACACAGACCTACAGTAGCTAATCCAACTAAAGTAGGGTTTTGGGTGTGTCTCAGAACCACACGGAATGATCAGCGCTCAGGTGCCATTCTCTAGCCATTTACACACACGCACACGCCGTCACTCGTAAACACACGCACGCGCGCACACACACACACACACAGAAGAGCATACGATTTCACCCATCCACACTAATACCTGTATACATCCACCTCGGTATGCACAAATCCCTATTTATAAGCCTATATAAAACTTTCACAGACAGCTTGACAACAGGGCACACCTGCATTCTAATTCACTCGCACTCATACCCAAACACACACCAGTTGTGTGATGCTTAATGCTCTACCTCCAACTGTGTCAAGTTAGGACTCTTTTTGTCTCATCCCTTATCCTTGCCCACACAAGCCTTCCCAGAAGAGCGTTTATCCTCGTCATGTGGTCACTAAAAAGGGAAGCAGACTGAACTAATTTTTCACACAGCACACACCCTGTTAGCAGTTATTTTTCTTATATTATGGATAATATAATGTTTCAGGGAGGAAGATTAATCAAGCTCTAGAACTACAACACACTACAGCAATACAGGAGAGTCTCAGAGAAAGGTAAACAGGAGTAAAGAGAGGGGAGTAATGATACATCACTATAATATTGGCCTCTTCTCCCCATTTCTTTGCTCCTTCTTCTTCTCCTATTACACCTACTCCTGATGTCGTGCCTAGCTCCGAACTCTTATGAATAAAAGAGAGGCAGGGATACTGTGCAAGTGTACTCAGTGACCCGGTGAGCATGCACCCCTCCCTCTCCCATCCCAAACAGGCCAGACCGTCCCCTTTGCAATATATTCCACAATTATAGTGCTTATGTGTCCTACGGTTTGCCGCTGCTGCTGTCTCGTTGCTTCTTGCCACTACCACTGCTGCTGCTGTAAAGGCTGGGATTGGCCACAAGGGGGTGAGGTGCTGCACCCATATAAGGACCAGCAGCAGCTGCGTAGTTGAAGATGGCGGGGAGGAAGGGCAGCGGCTCCACCTTGTCACCCCCGGGTGCCATCATGTTCAGAGCCACAGGAAGGGCCGCCAGGTTATAGGGGTAAGCTAGCAGCTGGGGCCCGTACAGCAGCTGGTAGGGGTCCGGATAGAATGGCAACTTCGCCAGGTCTCCGCCACTAGGGACTATTACCTTTCCCAGTGGTCCGAAAGGAAGAGCTCCGGTAGGATAGGAGGATATGAGCAGGTTCTCCTCCTGCTTCTTACCCGAGTGGTAACTTTCTGGTGCGGTAAGCGGTAGGGGAAAATCCTGGCCTGGGTAGGAGGAGGTCTCCCCTTGCTGGGAGTCTCTGGAAGAAGTAGTAGTGTCCTGGTGGTCATGCTCTGGCGGTGGCGGGGCTCGGGGTAGAAGCAGAGCATGAGCAGAGGGGCGGTCAGCAGTACCAGCTGCTCCAGTGGGCAGAGTAGGTCTGTCGAGGCCATGCGAACTGGTTTGAAGCGGGCGGTTGGCTTGAGCTAAGGGTCCAATCGTTGTGGGGGGCTGACAAGGGGACTTGGGAGTGTGCCTGTGTGAGGAGGATCCATTCATAGTGGTTTGCGTGGAAATGTGCTGGGGTGACAGCACGGGGCTCATGGGCTCCTCTTTGGGGACCAAGAGCGTGATCTGGTTCTCTGGGGCGTGGGCGGCTCTACTCACTTGTTGGGTCCTCTCTGTCTCTCTTACTTTCTCTTTAGCCATTTGCTTTTCCCTTTCCCTCTGTCTTTCTCTGTGTCTCTCCAACTCTCTCTCTTTCTGTCTTTGCCTTTCCATCTCCCTTTCTCTGGCTAGAATAGAGGACATGGTCAAGTCTTGTGCTTCATTGGGAGAAGGACTCCTGGACAGGGACTGGACTCGGAGGTCCTGGACCAGATGTTGCTGCTCATAACCTCCGCACAGAATTGCACCACTCCCACCCTGCCTCTCTCTGTCCATAATGACCCCATCCCGTTTCACGAATCCCACCTCAGAACTTGGAGCTGTTGTCATGGAAACAGGAGGAGCAGCAGTGGTTATTCTGGTCTGTGATGTCATGGACACATTTGAAGAGGTGTTGGTGGGTACCCTGATGTGCACAGGGCTGGGTATTCGGTGGATCTGGCTGTCTGGGTTCTTCTTACTGGAGGTGCGGTAATCCAGACATTCAGATCCGTTCATGACGAGCACACTTTGAAGATTAGAGGGTGCAGCAGGCATGATTTTGGATTTGGTAGGAGTGAGGTTGACTGGACTGTTTGATGGGGCGATTGTACTTTGTGGGCTGGGTTCTCTCTCGGGAGAAAGAGGTTTGACCTCTTTCTGATCTGATTTGTCTCTGAGTTCTGACATCTTATGTTCATCTTTCAGGTGCACCAGACGGTTTTCATGTGTTTGTGATGCCAAAGAGTCACCGCCATTGGGCTGGTCTGGTGTTAAATAGCTGATAACCGAAACAGAGAGAGCAGTGGGGGCAGCGGGAACGTGTACTTTTTCAGTCTCTAGGCCTCTGCTAACAGTGTTAACCACTGTCTCTGCTGCTTTTGGCTCCGAGTCTCTGTGCTCCTTATCTCTCTCTGGAGAACTGCTTAACTCATGGCGTCGGATATGGCGGATTAGCGCTGAAGATGTTTTGCACACCTTATGACACTGTGAACACGTATGTCGCGCTAGCGCTCTCCTGCTTAAGCGACATGGACTAGAACTACTACTTGTCACCACTAAGTCTAATTGTCCTTTTTCCTCATCGTACTTTCCAGTTTCTGGCACCATTTTGAGCCCAACCCCTTCAATGTGTTCACCAAGAAGCATTTTGGGAGGCACGGAGGGCGCCTCAGTAGGCTTGGGATGTTGGGTTCGCTGGTGATCTTCCAACTTATTCCTTGAGGGGAAAGTGGCACGACAGAAAAGGCAAACAAACTCCAGCAGATGGCTGAGCTCATGTTTGTCTCGCTTTCTGGGGCTGGAGAACCAGCGGCCACATGTACCACACTCTGCTGCATTCCCATTAGTCCACGGCCGCCTCTTTATTCCCATGGGAGCCACTGAGGTAGACAGAGGAGGTTTTGGGGAGAGCAGTGGAGGCGAGGAAACCTCACAACGAGCCTCATTAACATGTTCTTTTGCTTCCTTGTTTTTCTCCTTTAAAGGAACGGATTGATAATCTTTCTGTCTTCCCTCTCTATTACATTTTAGCATTTTGGCCTTTTCAACCTCCTCACCATCCACCCTTTCTCCGGCCTCTTCAATTTTTCCATCGTCACCCATATCGTGTGGTATCTCTGTGTCTTTATTTACATGGTTCTTGAGTCTTTCTGCCCTCCGCAACAGCCGGAGGGAGCGTTTGTACTTCATTTTCCGCTGCCAGCTCTTGACCCTTTGGAGATGTGCCTGGGCCTTTCTCTTCGGCTTGTAGGAGTAGTAAGGCCGCCATAAATTGTCCTCCATGTCGTGGTCACTCTCCCCTTGATCGCGCACCTCTTGACGGAAGTAATACTCCCTCACTTCATTTGGTGATTTAGAAATCTTTTTCCCGACCTCCCCCTCGGAATCTCCTTCGTTCCACTCACCTTCTGCTTCCAGGCTGGCTCTGTGTTGGACACGGTGTTTGTGGTGGTGGTGATGGGAGTGAGAGTGGCGGGGCTCCTTGGAATCCCTCACAGATGACGTTTCGTTACGTTTGCTTTTAGGAGGAGAAAGACTCTTGTCTCTCCTGAGGTCTGTCTCAGAGATGCTGCGCTTCACTATGGCTTCCTCACCAATACGTACAGTAATCTGACACAGTGGCCCTGCTTCCTTGACCTGTGACGTCACAGATGCCGACAGCTGCTTTGAGTTAGAGATATTACTCTTGCTGTGTGACTTTCTGGATTTGTGATACAGTCTTCCTATCTCCGTGTCCTGGCTATCTCTGCCTTCGTCTGTGGTATCTGAGCTATCCCTGGATCTCTTTCTATGAAGCTCTGCGTTGACCTTTTGCTTTTTGAGTGGCCTGGGACTGCCCTTGTGGGACGTCTGACTGCTGCTGGCTTCATGGTGGGGGCTGTCCATTGGACTTTTTCCACTTACAGTGGTGACCTGCTTGCTATGGACAATGACAGACGATGACATTGTTGTTCCATGAACTATAACAGAGGGTTTTGTGTGGCCATATGTTATCACAGATGGCATGGTTGTTTCTGTGACCGTACTCGTCTTGGGAGTTTTACTTTTGCCGGAACCTGACATTTTGCTGCCGTTAACTTTCCCTTGCTCCAGCTCAAGGGCCTCACTCTTATGTTTTCTATCATGGGGCAAGTCTGATTGGGGGAAGGGTGCTAGTGTGGAGAAGTCTCTTTGCTCAACAGCCACAGAAACGGGGAAGCTATCGGGGAAGGCATCTGGGTCAGGCTTCACACTCTGAGGGTGGGCCCCACTGATGATACTTTGTAGGTCTCCAGGGGCTAGAGAACAGCCTAGGCCAGGCAGGGAGAGTGATGGTGTTTCAGATCGTGGCAGAAGAAGGCCATTAGGCAAACCATCGCTATAGGTCTTGTAAGGTCTCTTCTGGGAACGCATGGGGAGAAGGCGATAGAGCTTGAGGGCATTAGCCTTCTGCTTATAGCCACCATTTGCGGTCTTTTCACTTGAGATGAGACTGGGATTAATCCCGTGAATGGTCTTCTGGTGTGTTTTTAGATTGTAGTAGGTGGCAAAGGCATCCCAACAGAAAATGCACTGGTAGCGACGCTCTCCTGTATGCCACACCTCGTGCTTCGTGCGGTATTCCGCGAGAGCAAATACCTTGTCACAATAATGACACGGGTACTTGCGGCGCCACGAGTGCACGTTGGAGTGACGCTTGAGGCTGGATAGAGTCATGTAAGAACGCTCACACACAGAGCAGAAATAAATGACATTGCCATCTACCACCTTCACAAAATGGTGCTCATCCCCCCCTAGCAGCTCCGTAGCTGCTGCATCATCACCTTGGATCCGTGCCAGGAGGCTTCTTGCTTTCTTCCCTGGCCGGGCCCTACTGATGTCTGTTTCTCCCACAATCACTCCCCCCTCCACTCTCACCTCACCCTCCTCTAGTGGCTCCTCCTTTGGCCGTACAGTGAGAGAGGGAGGGCCCAGGCTGTTGGAGGCCAGGCCTGGTGTCCTACAGGAGGCCTCGTGGGATTGCAGTCTCTTGCTGTGAATGAAGACTTTGCCACAATAACGGCAGCTGAGGGCGCGGCTACCACGGTGCAGCCGCATGTGGACCGTTAGCGAGGACGCAGAGCTGAAGAGCCGGTGGCACACCCCGCAAATCAACTCAGGCTTCAAGCCGTCCATAGGGGAATAGTTGGATGAGTGGGGAGGGGCGGTCAGTCCCTCAGATGGAGGAGGAGGAGGAGGTGGCAGGGGAGGGGGGAGGTGGAGAGTAGGAGGGTGAAGGCTTGGTCTGTGAGGGCTTCCCATTTTACTAGCGGGTCTTACTTTCTCTTTCCTCTCTGCATCCCCTCCTCTCTGGCCTTGATAGGCCGAAGTGCCCAGATTAAAGAGGATCTGGGCAGTCCGAGAGGGTGAGGCCGTACCGTTAGCCACACTGTGTGTCTCATCCCATCCGTCTCTTCCATAACAACCCCCTGCAGACCCGCTGGAGGACCTTGGGGGAGACCTGTTAAACTGAGTCTCTGGATTGAGTTTGGAACACTTCAGAGGAGGGGGGGACTTTATATCCTTCCTGATATGTGCATGAGCAGCCAGGGGGGATGCGGAGGAGGAGGGCGAAGAGGATGGAGAGCTGTCATGCCTGGGAGGCCTAAAAGGTCTGTGCTTTACATCCATGGTAGCATCCAGTTTCCACAGTGACCCCTCATCTGAACTCTTGGAGGACGGTCGCCGTCGGTGGGGGGAAGGGGACGATGAGGCTGAGCTGCGACAGTGGTTTGGAGTTGTCAGAGGTGTAGGGAGGGGGCCAGCACAAAGTGGGAAGCTTAAGGTGATTTTAGCATTCTTCGGTCCATCCTCCATGTCCTCCATGCTGTCCTCTATTATGGTCTCTCCGCGACTTCCATGCCTTTTACCCTTCATTTCCAGCTGCTCAGCCTTCCCTTCCTCCTCTCCTTCTTCAGGTGGAGAGGCCACTCCAAAACAATGGACTGGCTTCTGAAGTCCTCTGGTTGCACTAGAGCCACAGCCTGTGCGACACAAAATGTCAGGCTGATGGAATGACGACGATGACTGAAGGGTGTCTAAGCCCACTAATGTCGACGGCAGGGAAGACAAAGGTGACCGACTCTGGTGACACGTGGAGTCCTTAGATGTGATTTGTGGGAGGTCACAGCGAGCTGCGTGCCAATCAGCCAGGTGTTGCTCACTCAGACGTGACTGAACAAGGCCCACATGGAGAGGGTCCCACACCTTCTCACCAGACACCATGACCGGCCCCCAAAATCTAGAAGACAAACAAGAAAAAGGCATTTGTATCATCATTTCTTGAAAATACCGCAACTTGTACGTTAATATCATGAAACACTTGACATCGCAAACAAAGCTTTCGCTGTAGCAGCGACGGAACGTTTTTCATAGATGGCAAAGACAAGTAAATGCCCCAGTAATTCCGAACTCCAACAGCTCAGCCAGAAATGGTGAGCGAGAGGAGGGAGAGGGTAGGGGGAAAGGAATGAATCCGCAGCAGTGCTGGTTTAGATTTCAGCGTGCCACAGCCAAGCCTTCAGAAAGGCATTCCAGAGATCCATCTCGCTCGGCTGTGACACAACATTCCCTCTGCCTAATTGGAAAGCATTCAGATTTAATCAAGATTCCCTCAGAATAGTGTTGACTTGTGTCCATGGCCCTGTCACACATAAAAATAGTCCCTCTCTCTTGCTTTTCAAGCTAACTGAGGGAAAGGGGGTGGCTATGATCACTGCCTTGTTAGCCATTCCTGGCAGTAGCTAGTATCTGCCGGGCATGACTCTAACCATTTATTTGTGAAGGCAAGGCGGGAGGGAAGGAAAGAGTGGAAGAGGAGAAGGGAGGGAGATCGCATGCGTACGCACGGGGAAGTGGTGTTTTTCCGCACTCTGCATCCGGTACAATCTCAGTTAAGCTAGAGAGGCAGGGCAGCGGGTGCTTCCCATTTCCATTCTAATTCAACTGCCGTGGTGGTTGATACGGCCATCCGGCAATTTCTTCATGCATAACATAGGTGCCGATTCACCTGCAAAAGGCAATTTGCAGTTATTACTTATTAAAAACGGGGCAATTTGGGGGTCTGCAGAATGGGGAGAAGGAGAGGAGCAGTTTAAGGCCATAATGACAAGAAGAAAACTCCTCAGTCATGCTTTTCTGCCTGCGTTTTCAAGCAGCAAGACAGCCAGGAAGGCAGGCCGCTGTAAAATTCCACAGGCAGCCCCGAACAGGCAGAAACTAGGTCAGCACTGTTATTGCAGAGAGGAGAGGAGAGAGAGCGAGGGAGAGGGAGAGAGGGACAGAGAGCGAGAAGGAGAGAGAGCGAGAACAAGAACGAGACAGGGTGAGGGAGAGTGAGAATGAGGGTGATACAAAAAGAGAGCGAAAGAGAGTGAGCATTAGTGAGGGAACAGGAGAGAGAGGTAGGTTGAAACAGGAACAGACACACTGCCAGACAGACAGGAGCCCAGGAAAACATGCACACACACTCACACACACACACACACACACACACAGAGAGAGAGAGAGAGAGAGAGAGAGAAGCAACTAGCACACAGACAAACCTACGCACACACAAACACTCATCTACACAACATTATACCCGTGCGTGCCCACGGGCAAGACGTACAGACGCATAAAGAAAGTAGTTTTACATTGATGGGGACATTTGTAAATGACATTCAAAATCAAAGGGTGAATCTGAGTGCAACAAACCAGAAGCTGAGAGCAGAGGTGGAATTAGCTACAGTTAGATTCTTTGAAAACAAACGTCTGAGACGCACCGTGCGTTGTGCTGGGACAAAAAACTATTCATGCCTATTTCGGATTCTCTGTACTTGTTATGACTAAAAATAAGAGTGCACATCGATGTCTGGCTAGGATCAAAGAGGCCTTCGTTGTCACTCAATTTACTGAGCAGGGAATGTTTTGCAGGAAATCCCTTATGGCAAGAGGCAGCCTGCTACAAGTGGGCGGACACGCTGAGCGACGTGCTGGGGCTAAAAATGTCACCATCTCATCTGATGCTTGCAATGCGCACAGTAAAACACGTATGACGCCTCCTTGCTCTTAATCTCCCTGTGACGCACACGAGCCGCTGCAGAAGAAGTCTTCCATGACACGCTGTCCGACCATGACAGGCAGCTTTCAATGTGCGTCAAATAGGCTTCACCGGGACATAATCGGGCGAAAACATGTCTTAACGCATAACACGACCTTCCCCGCGACATGCGAGCGCGCACGTAAATGCGACTCGTGGCAAGGACCCTAAAGAAAAAGCAAAACAAATGGCAGCCCTGTCCCCACACCTCTTCGCAACAGGATGTTCTGTACAAACAAACACGGTCGTCGGCCTGAGCACTGTTCATCTATTTATGCTACTAAACTGCGTTGCAGGAACAGGTGCTCAGCTGGTGTGGGACAAATGACGAGCTAGCCTCTGTAAACAAGGAAAACACATTATACAAAAGACATTTCATGTGATTGCTAAAGGTCCACGCTATCAGGCAACGGTGAAAAATATCAGAACAGGGGCACGCTTTCTGCAATACTCCAACACAATGACAGGCAAAGTACACACTGTCTATTTCTGCTTCGGATACGCTTTCCTTCCACGTTATACGGAGAGAAACACCTCGGTTTAAGAAAAACGAAGCGTCACGTTCGGCTCCGCTGCTCGCTGAGCGCCTCGATTTTTGCACTCGTCCAAATCGGCAAACTATTTTACTATTTGACTTTGACACACTCGCGTCTGAAAAATATGGATCACCGTGTGACCTTGAAATCAATCTGCGAGTTATCCGTTGAATTCAATGGGAGGGGGGGAGCCACTACTAAAATGGCCTTGTATAATGCATGGTGCAGTAGCAGCACAGCTCAAATTTTGGCTGGCGCGCTCGCTCGCGGCCTTGAACCAGCCTTTGAGCAATCTGTTTATTCCAGACTGAAATTGGCAAGTGTGCTAACGGATAAACAACCATTTAAAATAAGTAAAAATTCATGCTCAAATTCACAAAAATATACTCTGGGAAAAAAAAAAAAAATGTGCTCTTATGCACTTGTTGTATGTGAAGAGAACACAACCAGATCTTTATTTAATTAGGTGCAGCGACAAACTGCCTTAAGCAATTTGATCTGATACCCACGCTAACCGGTGAGTAAAGGTTTGATCGTGGAAACAAAACAATTTCAATGCAGTTTCGGTGCCGTCTCATTTCTTTTATGTTTCAGTGCTTCGTTGTCATCTTTAGCGGAGCACGGCCAAAACAGTCCCGTGAAAAACACTTTTCTAATACTCCGGGCCATCGGTGAAAGCTTTAATGATGACATGCCATGATTATGTTTGTGTGGGGGGGCTGCCTGCGAGGGCAGGGTGGAATGTGGGGCCTCTACGTTCCTCCTGGTGAGCCAGAGGTGAGGAGCGTGTAGGACGAGAAAGGTGTCGGTCGAGTCTTCTTCCCAGCCAAAGGGGCCAAAGGGGCCCGACCAGAGAGAGAGAAAGAAAGAGAGAAAGAGAAAGAGAAAGAGAGAGTGAGAGAGAGAAAGAGAAAAAGAGGAGGGAAGAGAGTTTATGTGGGTAGGGTGTGTGCCGGGGGGGGCATCGTTAGCAAGAGCAACTACTGA
>OMNV01017008.1:9483-20482 GCA_900303265.1 Brotula barbata
AGGCGGGAGGAGCTTCCTAATGTTTCTGATAGGTCTGCGTGGAGACAGATGGAAAAGTGAGTGCACCATGTAGTTTCATATCTGGAGGCGAGAGAAATATCGCCATCTATCCTGCTTGAGAGACTTTATACCCAAGCTGCAATAGGAACCTGTTTTATTATCACAGCGGTGCTGTAACACTCGCTATAAACTCGGGACATTACTACAAATGTTCAACCGCCATTAGAAGGGCGGGGACGTAAACACACTGATGTGGCGATACCTGTTCTGCACGACTGTCGAACTGTCTTCATCTTGAGGTGTGGACCCATAACGACAAACTCCGGTACCCCTCAACCATTATTCAGTGTATGCTGAACTTATGATGTTAGCGGGATTTCAACCAGGACTAAAAATAAGTCTGAGATTATTAAAGGTGTCATTCATATCATCAATATGGGAAAACAAGACTGTCCTGATTAGTTGGAGATCATCAGACCAGTACAAGTGTGTTCCAACGCAAACGTGCTAGAGTTAACACCCGACTCTAGACAGTTTGATAGTCGTGCGGTTGATATTTGATTCGAGTCCTTCTCGCCGTGCAATCAACAAGCAACACACAAGCAAATCATATCTCAGGCGCTTTTTTTCAGGTGCTGTTTGTTATTTACAGGTTTGGCAGAAATAGCAGTGGGAGCGATGCATCTGTAGGATGTGCTGGAACGAATCGTCACTGATGCATCCTGGGGTTTTCAGGTCTTTCAACATCAGACCCCCCCTCTTTGAGAACCCGGGTGATGCCGAGCAGGGTGGGAACTTTGGAGAGTCAGAAACCGCAGGGTGTCAAGCGAGCCCATCAACCCTGCCTCCGAGCGCTGTTCTGGAAATCTACAGTGCTTTGCATGCTCCCTCCCTTACGCCTCCTCTGTGCAATCTTCCGAGGGTAGTGTCGCTTCTGTTCTGACCAGTTGTGCGGACGCCTCCAGGAGAGAGACTGAAGCAAACTCTGTGCCACGCGTTTGGCAAATTTCCCAAAATGCCACGTCCGTGTTATGTCGCGTCACGCAGACAGATTGTCCACCATGACGCCTCTTGGGCCTTCCTGTCTTCCTTACCTTTTAGAGTCCATTTTAATGCTACCTCGTCCAATCCTATCCTATCCTATCCTATCCTATCCTATCCTATCCTATCCTATCCTATCCAGGGGCATTCTCGCTACAGCATTTCTAAAGATGTCAACTTTGCAGACCTTATGTGCCCATTTGTTCATGAATTACAGTCTATACATTGCTGACCTACAAATGGTTCCTCAGGAAGAAAATAAACCCAAAGTTTGTGAGGCAGTACATTTTTACGGCCGTCCAGCACTGTCTATTTGTTGCTGCAGGTGTCGGTCTGGCGATTGGCAGGAAGTAAAATATACTGTAAAATACTGTACAGATAGCACTTAACGCGTAACCGTATCTCAACTACTAAAATAAATCGCAAACAGTAACAGTAATCGCAGCACACCCCCTGGTCCCGCCTGCGGTGGGTATCCAGTCTCTTATGCCCCTTAGTAACTGGACCGAACCTCTGACTGGTCACGAACAGCGAGCTTTAACTCAACAATATCAATACACACCTTACCCTGAAACTTGAGCTCTTCGCTAGTAGGCCATGAGTCGGTGTGTTTCTTAAGTACACTTTAACTTTGACAGTTCTCAATTTAACCAGCAGGTCCACTAATTGCCGTTTCCTTTGCCGTCTGCGAGCATGAATAATTTAAGCGGGCGATAAGAGTATAAAATAAGTTCTGCAGGAGGTAATCACGATGGAGGCCTCGTGGCCGAGGCCACAATAGTGAAAATTACCACTGCCCGTGAACCGAAAATAACACTAGATTTTGGTAATCGTCCATAATTTGATGGTGCTTCTTGGTCCTAAGCTGTGTGGTAAAATATTAATGTTATACTAAACTCACCATAAATCACTGCCGGAGACATTTCCTGCACCGCTGCGATGTTTGAGCTTTGCGGGGGTTTCGCTAACGCTGATGATGTTGATAAGCAAAGCCGCGGTTACGGTAATTTGAGTGAGACGGCGCTTACACAAGTTGTCATGAGAACTGGGCCTTATAGAGAAAATAGATGCAGACTGGGGAGAATTTTCATAATCTCACACACACTCATACACCCACACGCCTAAAGAAGTGGGTACATTTGGTAATCAGGTTTGCTCATTGTCCCAAATTGTATTTCTTTTGATATGGAAAACAACAAGCAACGCACTTCATATCACATAAGAGCACGGTCTGGTTTACGGTTTTTATAGACTAGTCACGACCGGCTCTGCGGCTTTTTATATGCCCCGTCTTTTAATCCTCACTTCAACGCGTCTACTTCTTCTGTATTTTAGTTCGTACCGCTATCAAATGACGTATGTTTCTAGAAATAAATACAGGACGGTATCTACACACGCGCGCAACATAAGGACGATCTGTGTCACCGTAAACACAAAGACACGTTCCTGGCTCTTCCTGCTGCCTACGTGCAGATTCCAATCACACTTGATTAAATACAGGCACTTTAATCAAGCACTCGCACACCTACACGTCGAGATATATGCAGACGTTTGGGGCCAAAAGCAGACAACACAGCCAAATGTGTCTCAAGGTGCACCTGTGTGTGTGTGTGTGTGTGTGCTGTCGATATTAGATCCAGACAAAATGTGTGTGGATGCTTGAACGGCTGCGAATGTGTGTGTGTGTGCGTATGTATGTCATCTCTACTCTGATCTGACCTTTACACGCAGATATTTTCTTCCCCTCCTGCCAGTAACACCGCTAACACAATTACACAGGGCTAATGAAGAGAGGACCCTGATAAAGTGGTACACACACATACCATACACTCACACAGACATGCGTTTCCTCCACGCATATCAATCTCTCTGCAAAGGCTACATTTGCATCTTTAATATAAATGAATGTGCTTTTCAAAGTGTTGATCAGACGGAGGAAGAGCGTATCTAAATCCACAGCTCTTAACCCGTCACGCCTTTAAAAAAAAAAAAAAAAAATCCCTCTTTTCTTCTCTTTGCCTCTTCTTGTAAGGAGAGGGTGGTTAATTTCATATAGTCCTTTTATCTAAATAGAAAAAAATCCCCTATCAGCTGGTCTGTGTCATCCTCCATCTTCATTATTGTCCAGGCTGTGATGGAGCGGTTTAGTGTGTGAAGCTTTTAATCAGAGGCGGGCAACTACTTGTCCTGAGGGGCCACATGAGAAATTTGTTGAGGGTGGAACAAATTCTGTCACGCTTTAACCTCTCATTTGAATTTTAGATTTCAAGACTGGAAAAAAACACCGTGAACGGCATGTTGTGTTTCAGGATTGAAACACGGAACAGAGACACACACCGCACTCTATGGTCCTCAAACCTTCATTTTCCTGTAAATAATTCTTCTCCGCCTTCAACGCGGCCGCCGGGCTGAGGTAGCGATGCACTGATTGGCTGAAAAGAATTTGCCGTCCTACCAGGCAAAATGAAAAACACTTTCCCTCAAAGGCGTACCTTTCTCCTGCTGAGACTTCCTGTCGTTGTACTTGGTCTAAATTATTTCATATTGCTATGTGATCTGGGAACAAATATGAATCAACTCGTTTTCAAAGGTGTGTATGATGTTGCTCAGGACGAGTGTAACAACACGCAACATCATACACACCAAACACAAACAAATGTGGTTCAATACAGATGCTGGGACCAATGTACATAAATGCACAAAACAAAAAATGGAATAGCTGTTAAATACTAATTGCACTAGCACTAATTGATAAAAAAAAAATGAGTTTGGCTCACAGAAGTAACAATGATGGGTGGTAGATGATTGAACAGAAATATAGTTTTGCAACAAATGGGAACATATTGGCTGAAAAACTGTAAATACTCTCTTTCGTTGGTAAACTAACTGTTCAATGATACTGGGACCATAATGGACCCACATGGTGTAAACTGGTTGTCTGTTTGAGATGGAGACGCTGGACACAAGGTTTGAATGAATGTGTTTTCTTTAGGAGTAGTAGTAATATTTTCAAAAATTCTCAACGGGTCTATCCCCATCACCACAAGGAGAGACAGCCCTCCACATGCTGGTTGCCGAGCTACCAGCAGCGAGAGAAACTTGGAGATTGATGGGAGCCAGGGGGATCCCAGCCATGGAAAAGACAATAAAAACAGACGTGCACATATTTTTACAACAATAAAGCGAACTGTTGACACATATTAAACGCACCACATTTGTGGATGCTGATTTTACTGCATATCTGTAACATCTGTTTCCATGGTAAGTTAACTGAATCACTCGTGCGTGAACGTTCACAATGAAAGGTTTATCTGATAATGAATGTAAAAACACATATGTTTTGTAGAATCTCCACTGAGAACATGTCTGCCCTAACCTCTCCTCCATGTCTGAATATATGATGATGCTGTGGGGCTCCAACGTGCCCCCAACAACCCCCCGGAATCCCTGAGGGGGGTCCAGGGGCTCTGCATCACTTTGCAAAAAGAAATCTATTTTACCATAATTCTCCATAAATATTTCCAGTTAGAAAATGTATTATTGCTATTCTGTCCACCTGATTCTCACCAACCCCCATCTCCCATCATGCACTTTTTGGTTAACCACATTCAATATATTCTTATATAATGCTATATCAACAACAATAAGGGCTACATGGGACAACATCTTACCCTGTGGGGGGTTGGAGCCTAATTTGTTTCTATTCAAGCTGCAAAGTGAAAACATTTGTGTAACTCCTCTGTAACGTCACCACCAATCAAATCTGGATCAATAGTTCCAGTCAAAGAGGAAGGGGGTGAATTCTTGAGGAGTGACACTGGCTTGATTAGGACTGGACAGGATCCTGGGTCTGGTCTGTTGCTGAATCTGGATCTGATTATTACGTCTGGGAGCTGACAGCATTCCAGCACTGCTGCAGGGCCACGGCCTCAAGAGGGGAGAGATATAAGTGCTGCACACGTGTTTGTCACTTCTGAAAGGAACTTATACGGGAGAATAAGAGGAAGAGACAGTGGCAGTAGGATTCAAGATTAACCTGCTGCCGTGAACCCTCCTGAAGTGTCAGTCAGAAAGACACTAAATCCCACTGTGACCAGTCTACGACTGCTGCTCTGCAGCTAAAACTGACCTCTGACCTCAAAGCGGCCATGAGTCTCCCTCCATAAACTATGCGATTGTTGTGCAGCCTAATGACGACGGAGACAGCCAACACATTATAAAACACATTTGGACGCGGTTCACTTGCAGTTCACAGGTATAAAAGCCTCCTATGGAGGAGGAAGAATCTATAGCTCAACACTGTCGTGATGAAGGGCAAGCTATGTGTGCATCCGTGCTTATTATCCTCTCAGCTACTCTGCAAAAATATCCATCGGGACGACATGTTTCATCTGGGGTTTACTGTAAATCCTATTAGAACAAACAAAGTAAAAGGAACAGAACAGAAGCAGAGCTGAGCGTTACAGCAAGTCAGGTTAGGGTTGAAGTACTTTTGTTTGATATTCAGTGATAAAGAGCAAACACAGAGATGGTCAAAGAGAGGAACTAAATGATAAATGCAACTGCCTGTGGTGAGATGACCTGATTCCAGGAATCCGGTTGAGTCATTACTGTGTATTTTAAAGTGATAATCCTTTGTCTTGCGTTTTTTTTTCGGTCGCAACTGACATCTAGCAGTAGCAAGGGGTAATAACAGCAGTTATTACTCCCGAGATGATGTCACTGGCTGACATTGCCATACAAATCAATATGAAAACCTTAGGAGTGCACATCCTTCATTTCTGTGTTGTGGTGTTGGCGGTGAGGGGAAAGATTAGGGACGTTCAAGGGAAACTAACTGGTAAAATGTGGGTTCACACCACAGGGTGGTGAGGGACTCCAGTCCTGTTCATCCTGTTCAAAAGTGGTCGAGTTCTTTTCATACTTTGGTGCCTTCTTCTAAACAAATCTGTTTTGTGTTTTGTTTTTAACTGTGGTGACAAGACCACAGTTTTCTTTGTTTTCCATGTATTTTGTGCCGTGACCAGATATCCCTAGATAACGTAGCCTTCGTACTTCTATGTAACTAAAAGTCGACAACAACGCCAGCATCATTATCTCGAGGAAGTCGGAAAAATCCTATATGAAGTGTGTGCATGAAAACTAAAAATCAGCAAAAAACAGAAACTGGTGTTCAGTTTTGATGCTTTAAAGAATTAAGGATGGTCACTTTAAGTCAACTGTGCAAGAAAAGATAAAACATCTCAAATGAATAAAAGTTCATGGACATCCTGGGAGTCTCACATAATTGAAAAGTTTAGCATAATAATCCCAAGCGCATATTTGTCCACCAAAAATGTACTACAGACCTACAGACCATACCCTCTAATCTCTCTCCCTCACACACACACACACACTTATATAACCCTTACTCCAGCATTTGCATTTGCACAGACCCGCGTGCAAACTAATCGCCAAGTTCCACTAACACACATTCCCATTGTAAACACAGTCACACTCCGACACTGCTCATGTGAACAGAACATCTTAACCCGTACCCTCCGACCCCCGGCTCTACGTATGTATTTATCACCAGCGTGTGCACCAGCAGGACGGCTCACGGCCTGTTACACTTGCGTCAAACAGCTATAGATATGCAAGAGCTGTTCTCGTTAACCTAAAACCAATATTTCAATTGGCTGCAGCACTTCAATGTAGTTTTTGGCAGGCATGGGCCCGTGGGGCTTCATAAATAATCAGCTGCATATGTTGCTGTCCTGCTTTGGAGCATTGATGTACCACAACTCACTTTCTTTTTCCATTTCAGTCTGGAAATCATAATTCAGGTGGATGAAAATTATGCATGCCAGCCAAGTTGTTGGCTATTTAAAGTAGTTGCTGTTGTCGGTGCCAGCCCTCTTCATCATTCATAGTGTTATATTGACCTATCCACGTGGAACATTTGGTTTTATGGGACAAACAAATAAGCGAACAATCGGAGTGTGAATTATAAACGCTAATGAAATGCATAAATGCACGTAAAGTATGCATAGTATGGGACATTTAGAACTTTTTTTTATACCTTTACCAATGAAAAGTGAATCCAGTCCAGTTTTACTACTGAAGGAGGATCAGGAGGGAAAAACAGACCCACGGAGACTCTCACGTTGGACCAACCGGTTGGACTTTTCGTGGAATCGCACCATGACCGAGCAGGAAAATCAAATACATACCGCGGTGAAATATCACTATCATATCATCCATCCATAACCGTGGACCTGCTGATGCTGGGTAAATATTCAGTCAGACCACGTTACAGGTCGTCCTAACATTGCTGTTAAATAGCTTTTCTTTCAGACGTGGGGAGGGGACACCCTGGGGCCTGGGGGTCAGAGAGGGCGTGAGACTATCCCACAAGTCTGGCTAGGGGACCATGCTTCTGTGGATTTGCTCCAGGGCAGATATCCACTACTGTAAACATACTGTACCCCCTTCCCTCACAAACGTCATCCGTGACCTGGAAGACAGTGCCCCGGAGGGAGACTGGGAGACGACTTTAGGAAGACGACTTAAGAGCAAAAATAACAAACAAATCACATTGTCTCGTATCTACTGATAAGAGACATTCGAAATGAAGAAAACTGATTTATTTCTAGTCGGCTACTTTCACTGTGTTTTGTAACGGTCACTTCATTGCTTTATATTATTACTTGAAACTGCCAGTACCTCAAAGTGTGGCTCGATGAGGAAGAGTTTTAGAAGGAAAGTTGAAAACTATCCAACTATCTAATCCAACAGAGGAACTTTGATATAAAACAACACGCAAGTGCAATTAGAATACTTCATCTTTCTCATGAATGAAACAGTCAATTGAAAACACATCTGTAAACTTTACACATAGAGTAATCTGTTTTTAAGGTCGAATTTATCCAGATTTCTGCCTCTGACAAACATTTGTTTAGCTTAAAAGTCCAACCGGTAAACAAACTTGCTTTTGATTAGTTTGAGCCTCCTGTTCCCTGAATGGTCAACATTTTTTACATTTTTTTTCTGTAAACATATATCTGTCAGCGTTCCCAGTCGCTTTCATCCGAGACTTGCAACCCAAATCCAAGGTATTTTGGTCCACTTTCAACAAAACAGGAACTCAATATTGGACAGGTATCTCCTCATTGGCCGGTTATTTGTGGTCATCATGGATCTGCAGGCTTTTTTGAACGTGTCCATCCCAAAGCACTGGAATACGCTCTCAGACTAAATGGCTCCTCTTCCAATTCAGGCAGCCGGGCCCGTATTTCACCTTGAAGAAAGATGAAAGAGCGCGAGAACATCTAAAAATAATGGAAAGCAGGCAAATTGTGCAGAGAAGGAAAGCAACCACGTACTGAAGAATGGCAGCGTTTCGCCAAAATGCAAGAGTCTCCGTTACAAGGCAACCCCATCATTTTCATTAAGAGATACCCAAGAAGACTGACTCTTAAAAAAAAACACACACACCAAAACCAACTGGAACCAACCCATCTGGAAAACAGGCAACAATGATGTCTGTGTATCAGTTCCCCTGCGTTGGATTGAGTAAGCTAAGAAAGACAGATTAACATATTTGTAGCCTTTGTTAAACACAAATCGCCGCGCGTGCCCGTGGATATCGGCAACACGTGTGTCCTGTATGTGAACGTGAATGAAACTAGAGAGTAGAGAGCCTGCTCATCTAATGCATACAAACGACGTCCGTTTGACTGTTGTGTAAAAACAAGAGGAAAAGGACGGCGAAACAAGTTCCATTTACGGTGATAAAATCTGTTAATCTGCCTGTGCTGGCCCCTCTCAGTATCAACCACATTCATTTTCCTTAAGGACCTCTGGAGTGGGCTAACACGACGCTCACCACACACACACGCACACACACACACACTCACACAGCCAGAGTTGTTTGCAGAGTTGATACACTCATCATTTGATGCAGACACTCAATGTAAACAGCAAAGACAATACATTACACAAACAGCAGCCCGTGTGTGTGTGTGTGTGTGTGTGTCTGTGTGCATCTGAAGAAGTCAACCCAGGTCATGGATGTCAATGGCCATGAGTCGCTGTGGATGTGTGTGCACGTGTTTGTGTGTGTGTGTGTGTGCTCCAGGCTTGCGCTGGCCCTTGTTGCCGCTTGTTCCAGACTGGAAACGTGGAAAAAATGTGATGGGACTCCAAGTGCAACGTAAAGTGCCAACAACACTGAACCAGGACGAAAACCTGAAGTCCGTCCCTCCATTAGCCGTGATAATGCTCGGCCTGGCGTGGGTCAGCATGTTTCAGCATACAGCAGCTGCAAACTCCAAAACTATGCAGAAAACTGACAAGCTCCGAACTAATGGATCCAAACGGGTCTCCTCATGGTGAAATCTTTTCTTTGGATTATTTTCATAACGATGGGTACAGCCTGATATGATTTATTTCATGATGCACTCTGCACGCGGCAGCTTCTTTAAAAAAAAAAAAAAAAATCCTTAATGGATACGAGGCTTTGGCGCAAACACAGCTGTGACAGTTTACAGTGTAACAGTGTGAAGAGTGAATCTAATCAGAGAGGAAGGAATGCGACCTCTCACCCTTGCCCATGACCCTCTGCAGCCGCTGTAACAGGCTTATCTGATTGGTCCGTCTGGCACGGTAATCATTTCCAGAACCCAGTAAGACCACCAAAAGCTGGAGAGAAAGGGCGAAGTGAGAGAGAGCGAGAGACAGCGGGGCTCTCTGTTTTGCAAAATCCTGTGCAAGCTGCTCGTATGGAAAACACACGCCCCAAATAAAGCCTCATGAGAGAGAGAGAGAGCGAGAGAGAGAGAGAGAGAGAGAGAGAGAAAACAGGATGTCCTATGTTCAGTAACAGCACTGTAATACATACAAGCTGCACCACACAAGAGTTATGTATTATTGTGTGTAGGCCAAACTCAAATAAAAGGAGCAATTAAAATGTTTTAAATAAAAAGAAATAATAATAACTGATAAATATAATGGATAAAAATAATTTGTTGTGCTTGTTTGGAATGGAGTTTTTTGTATATGCTGCTTCAACCAGGGGAGCCCAGTTTATGTAAACAAACATAAAAAGACAATTCCGGAAAAATCAGAGGAGACGAGAGGAACGTGTGCATCCAGGTGTCTCTCGTCTTCAGCTTATAGAAAGTTGTTCAAGCAGGTTGATTCCACCCCCCCCTCCCCCCGTGGGCACGTACGTCTCACAACGACCTGTTTCCTGCTGTTTACATCGTTTGGTTGGTTTTTTTTTTGGTTTTGTTTTCTCTTGGAGTGACTGTGAATATTTAATATGAGGCCACACCGCCAACACAACAACAGCAACAAAGATCCAGAGGACACACACCTAATTATATCACATCGATTTGTTTGGGGATGTGTGACAAGTGACATCATCTTGCTGCAATTGTTACAATTCCCATGGAATTATGGGGGCGGCCAACCTGCTGCTATTAAACTTAGATGTAAATCATGAGGGGGGAAAAAAAATGAAGGTTTATCACTTTTAAGACTTGGGAAATTTCCGTGGCATTTGGGACAAACCAAGACATTTCTCAACTTCTCAGACTCAATCTGTGTTAAGTAGTTGCATAAGCAGGTATGAGCGTGTGATCTGCTGTTTTTGTCCCAATCTGGGAAAGTTTGTGCTCAAATCATTCACTGTGGGGTAACGTGGCAATGTACTTCAATTGTTACTGCACATATATTTACTGTGTAGATAGATAGATAGATAGATAGATAGATAGATAGATAGATAGATAGATAGATAGATAGGTAGGTAGGTAGGTAGGTAGGTAGATAGATAGATAGATAGATAGATAGATAGATAGATAGATAGATAGATACTTTACTTTTCCCAAAGGAAATTGAAGACATACTTATATGCTCATATGAGGTGAGATGAGCTTTATTGTTCCCACACTAGGGAAATATATATACTGTATAT
>OMNV01017008.1:30960-41539 GCA_900303265.1 Brotula barbata
TAAACGGCTCACTCAAGATTAAAAAAAAAAAAGAACAAGAAAGAAAGAAAGAAAGAAAGAAAGATGAGACCCGGGCGGGCGGCGGAGATTCGCGACAGCGGCAAGAAAAGTTTGGCTGTACTTACGGATCAAATCGTCTCTCGCCTTCGTCCTGCTTGGCGTGTTATTAAGATGTCACAGTTGTAGAAGACGGTTCCATTTCCAACAGTGTGTCAGCAGCAGCAGCAGCAGCAGCAGCAGCAGCACCGTTTCCAAAGCTCGCAGCTCCGCCGTACCGTGCGCACCGGAGAGCAGCGCTCAGCATGAATGAGAGGAGAGCTGCGGTTACACTCCGGCATCCCCTGGTAGAGGCAGAGAGAGAGAGAGAGCGAGGGAGAGAGAGAGAGGAGGGAGAGAGATGGTGAGAGACAGACTCAAACGTTAGCGACAGGAGCGCGCCCCCTAGCTGCGTACTGGCGTAACGGCAGCTCCCGGACGCAGTGCTCCGTTGCGCGTATAGGTGGCAGCATTGGCCCCGGTACAAGCGACGGGACCATGTGTTCTCAAGGCCCCTCAAGTCCAGTCCAGAATCAGAGAGGATTCTTAAAACTCCTATCCCCGCTGTGCTGGGTGTGTGTGTGTGTGTTTGGGGACCTGAATCATCTCAGCTCTCCTCGTCTATGAAAGACTGCAGGATATTTTCACCTTGTTTTTGTCCCAAAACCTGAAATTTCTCATTTCAGATAAAAATGGTGCTTGAACTACACTTCACACACTCCCCCTCGCCCCACCTCCTTTACAAAGCAAGGATTTTATTAGTGTGTGTCTTTACTGACCAAAGCATTGCTTGAAGTTTTCCATTCTAATTTTCTGTCTCTTTCAGATATACGTGACAGCCTTTACAACCCCTTCACACAAAAGTCTCTCTGATACAAATAAAACAAAATAAACTACATATTTCTTCAACCCCTTCTTTTCTGATGTACACTCAAACATCTGCTACGACTCGGTTACATTTGACGTCAGAGAGGAACTACAAGAGCACCTGTTGCAGCGAAGGCATCCGCCCTCATCCATAAGCAGATGAATGACATCACCTTTTACGACAGACCGATCAAAATGGCAAATTTCTGATCCGTCTGACCAAATTATGCTCTTGCCTGCGTATCAGAGATGGAGGACTGGAGTTTGGATTTTTATTGATTTTTTTTTGGCTGCATTAACATTGAGGAAATGTTGTGCTGAATGTCATTCCCTCCCCTCTTATCATGCCTAACCTTATGCATCCGGTACGCGCACACACTGCCACAGAGGAGAGAGTAAGCCGCCGCAGCAACACCGTGGCGAGCACACCTGCAGCTGCCCTAACCGCCTGTAAGAACTATTAACTTTAAAGGAAAGAGCTCACTGTGTGTTTTGTTCATATCTCATTGAAATTACAAACAACTAATCAATGCTGATACTGGACGCGAATAAACGAAGGAGTGATACTAATACAGGACATGCTTTGAATTCTGTAGATATCGCTACGAAGTGTTATAAACAGACCAAAAACATTGGTGATCAAAGACTTGGGAGTTGACTTGGACTTGCAAAAAAAAAAACGACTCGGGAGCATCTCTGCCACGTATCACAAAGTAAATAAAGATTTGGGCGCGTGTGTCTGTTTGGTGTTGACTTCAAACCACGCGTTTAGGAAGCGTGCTGGCCTTTTGCCGACAGTCTATGACAAAGGAAATAGCATTAAAATGAGGAAGAAGCGTTTGCGTCCCTCCTCTCGGTCCGCCCGGTCTAATCTGAGCTCTGCTCTCGGAGCCTGCAGTCAGAGCGAGCTGGATTGTTAGGTGTAATTTGGTGGCGAGGTTTGGCCTCCGTCAGGTCTTGTTAAGTCAGCTGCAACAGCACAGGATTGATTTTTGAATTTTTACAGCCTGCATTTACACACATCTCTCTCTGATCCGGGCACCACCGCCCCACCCCCAAAACTCAACTCCATCCTCCATATTTATCAATGGCTGCGTGTTTGGTTTGAAATGATGTATTAATTGTTAACTGTTGCAGTCTTATCATTTACGTTTATCAACTGTTGCAGTCTTTAATAATAATGCAAGTTTGTTTTTTTTGTGAGTGTCGCAGAAAAGCTACTGAATGATGTGAATTCCCAAAAAAAAAGAGTTCCGACATATTGTAACAGTCATTTGCAGCTAAAACAATAATTTATGCACGACACTAAAGTTCGCGTGTTATGGGCAGACATGGGAGGATGTCAAACTTCTATCATTGCCGTAGAAATGCAGTTCCGACCTGCACTTTTCAGAGGAAGCATTTTTGAAAAATAATATCCTTTAAAAACTTGCAACAACCCTGAATTTAGTTTGTAACAACTTAACTAATCATTGTGCTGCGTCTCAGCTGTGGTATTGAGACGTCAGACCACCAAAAGACATAAAAAAAATAAAAATACAAAAAAATACTGAAAAATGAAATGCTACCTTCGATATAAACAATTACGCTACAAACTCATGCTGGCCTATAAACAGTCATCAGAAACAGGAAACGACATAACAGCACTTAAAGGTACAAAATAAGCCACACCCATCTATTCTTTGAGAACTTAACCTCATTTGTAGCCGTTAAAATCCCAGAGATTTGAGAGGAGAGAGAGCAATGACTTTGCCTCTATAGGATTATTCCACGATGATGTGTGTTCAAGTTACCTCAGTTCAAATAATCTGCAAGAATCTGTGTAGTATTTCTGCAGCCTGGCCCCGGCTGTGACCTCTGCGGCTCCCTTGTGCATATTAGATGGTGATATTCCTGCCATATTAGTGATGACTACGGAGTTTTCATACAGAGCGAGGGGGTGTCACGTTCCCTCCCTTCCACGCTGAGGTGGAGGATGTGGTTACACAGATGATACTTTGATTCTCAGATTACCGTACGCATGCATTGTGTGTGTGTGTGTGTGAGAGGGAGAGAGAGAGAGAGAGAGAGAGAACATCCTTTCCACTAAATGCCATGGTCTCATGTCTGTCAGAGTAGCACTACCGGTCTCAGACTTTATTTCATGCGCTAAAAATCTCTGAGTCATCCATAACTGACCTGTTGTGCGCGTACGGCTGTAATCTTTATTGACAAAATGTTCATTATAATATACTTTTACAGCTTTGTGCTTTTGGAGCCAGGGGAAACTTTAACCTGCCTGTTCAGCTGATGGGGCACAGATTATGACCTCGCTCTTTAACATACAATAAATCTTCATAAAATTAGGTCACTGTAGATTTGTCTGAATATTATGTAAATTCGATCTAAACAGGGGAATGGAAAAGACAACATGTGTGATTTTATTAGCTTTATAATGGGTACAGACTGCATAATCTCTCATATTTACCTGAAAACAGTAATCATCTCGACATATTTGATCACAGAGGACAGACACAAGAGACGATGGACTTGTAAACGAGGACACTCAGCCTTTATAGTCACGTCTTTGTGTTCAACACATCCTAAATATGAGCTCAGCGCCCGGATCTCCAGATCAACGTCAATACACAGGTCTCTAATGATGGGGGTAACTGGAGTACCGTGGAGGAAACACAGGAAGAACATGCAAACGTCACACAGAGAGGACAAAGGGCTGGCAGAGGACTCAAACCAACAACCGTCCGTTTGCTGTGTGGCATCGGTGCTAACCACTGTGCCACTATGGTTCTGTTCTCATTTGGAGTTGTGTTTTGGACCACATTTTAATGTAATATCCTCAAAAGTTCACGTCCGCACTCTTTGCTGCAGCACCACTGTACACACTGAGTGAAAACAAGTGGTTACAGAGTCTTTTATATTCCAGTCCAGTCCATTACTGACACCCACATGAACATAAATATGTTATTGAAATAAAGGACAAATTATAAACTAAACTACAAGAGCCACTCGGGTTTTTGAGGTTTTTGAAACAAAGTATAAAAACGTTTGAAATTTTTCAAAAATTACCAAAGCGTAACTTTTCTTTTAAAGGGAGATACTTTGTCCCCTTGTTAAAACAGCACGTAGTTTATGGAAAAACTCAAAACAATCTTTGCTTCTGTAAAAAAAATATCGTTAGAGGGTGACTATTGTGCAAAAAAACTAAAAAAATTGATCAGAACACTGAAGCTCAGTCAGAGTATCTTGTATCATCCGTTGATAATACATTACCTCGTTTTTATTTTTAAAAAAAACAGTGATTTTTTTTTGCAAAGGATTTTCTAAAGACAGGCCCAGCAGACGGAGAGAAAGATTTGGCGAGCTGACCAAAGGTCACAAAAAGCTGAATTTATGTACGGGTGTTGCGGATTATGACTTAAACGGCTCCCTTTGTGCGTTTGAGTTGTGTTTCTGAGTGACCTCTCTGGTTTTGGTATTATTAGTGGCTTGTCAGTAAGCGGCTGAGCCTGTTGTGAATGAAAATGGAGGTGTTTTTTTGACCGCTTCTTCCTTTCTTTCTGCCACAATCTCTGTCTGCCTCGTTTTCTGGTCGGCTTCTATCTGCTTCCATCTCCACCACCCTCTAACCGAGCCTTGATCAACACCGTCCATTTTAGCCCACAAATGCCGGCTGATGCCAAATCATAATTAAAATCTCCACAGAGAGCTGACTGAAAAGGAACTAATTAGGCAAAAAAAATCCTGTTTTTCTTTCCTTTTTTTATTTCTCCACTGCTTTTAGACACAAATCAAATGAAGTCTCCTAACTATTTGAATGCCTGAGGTGTCGGTGAGCATTTGTTGTTCATACTTGAGTGTGGAGGGGAAAAAAAAGAAAGGGAAAAAAAAAAAATCAGAAGTTTTCATCCTTTTTGTCAAAGATTTTTGGTTTATTTTATTTATCCGTCAGTGGGAAGATTAGAGCGATACGTGCGACTGTGGATTCGGGAGGTGGCGGAAAAAAGAGGAGGATATGGAAAACGAAAAATCAGACGATATGTAAAGCGAAAGAGAAAAGAAAGTGGGCGGTGTTGGAATTCGTTCAGTGAAGCCACCGAAAGGATGGCCAGGCTTCTCTTGTTTTTTCACTCCTTGATTGCGATCAAACACGCACGTTACACACACACAGACGCACCTAAACACACACACGTGTTCTCACAACTAGCAAGCCAGACTTCTTCTTTCTTCTAATTACATCTTGGACCTAATGAACTACAGGGGAGGCTACGAATGCTACAGCCTTTGAAACTACACATAAGAGAGTGGGGGTGGGGAGGGAGAGAGCGAGAGAGAGAGAGAGAGACGAAATACTGCTTCATCTAACATATTCACATTCCTTTTCTCATTTTTGCCTTTTTTTATGTATTTACCCAGTGAGATTATGTTCTATTTCTTTCTACCTTTCTTTCTAATTGAAAGGAATTAAACCTCAGAAATGATATGAATTTCCAAGGATATAATTAATTCACATTACACAAATGGACCAAAAGCCTTGAGCCAAAATTACACTGGAAAATATTTACAGTGTCGTCTTGTTACAAACAAAAGGCGCATCGCACACTTTGGTAATCGTGTTGTAGATCATCATTATCAGCTGTGGCCAGCTTTTATTACCAAAGTGTACCATTAGTGTCAATGGGTGATGACACACTTTTTGGTGGTGGGCACACCAGTATATACATATACAGTATATATTAGTATATTCCCAGTATATAACCTGTTTTGAATAACAATTATTCCAATCCTACAGCTTTTATCATTTCGCAGCCCTTTAATGCCACAACAGTGGAAAAGGTTAAACACTCGTTTATACCATACAACATATTATCACCATTTAAATGTAAATTTACTCTACGGTGTCATTTATGATCCTTTATAATTAGATTTTTTCCACCCATTTTGATATTAAACAAAATAGCCCAAACAGAAAGTAAATCCTTAAATTAATCAAACTAGCCCACAGTAGATAAGTCTACTTAAAAAAACAAAAAAAAAAAGGGGCAGCAGATACAAAGCTTTGAGAATCTGTTTGTTGGGAGAATAGAATACAGACACTTTTCTTTTGGAATGGGAATACATCATATTCTTCCTGCTCATCCAAATTTGAATAACGCCAGCGACTTTGTAAGTAAGTCAAACATTTTCCTCGACATTTATCCTCATTACACGCCTTGATGCACGCAAACAAATTTCCTCAGATCACTTGATTTAGCGTTCACATTAACATCTCATTTAGAAACTTCAACTCAAAGGAATTCATTTATTCTCGCGCGGCGCTGCAGCCACATGTTGATGGATTTGGCTAACGTCGGTTCCATTCCGTCCATACAAATTTTGTCCCTAAGATAAGTGGTTTTGGTGCACGTATTGGTAAAATTATGATAATGTGAAAATACGCTCGTGAGGAAAATGTGAAAATTTGTGACATTTGTAGAAACTTTTGGGATTTCGAATGGAGTGTTGTCATGACATGCGAGAAATGTAATAATGCGACTCCTTTCGGTGGAAGTTTGCCTCCAGCAGTGCTGAAGAAGGACGCCGGGACAAAATAAATGTAGATGTGCGGAGTGGGGGACGGGTGGCAATGAAAGTGTAATAGAAAAAAAAAATGCTGTTGATCATAAATGCTGGTGGTGAAATTGCTGGTCTGTATTTTTCCAAAATTCCCCTGCATGTCACCGTCTCCAGGCGCTCCTGCATCTGCAATTATTTCTACAGGAAGGATTCGGCTTGAACTTTGATATCGCCACCTATTTTATTTTTTTCTCCTCGTCCCATTCCTCCCCCACTCATGCCCGTGGACCAATTTGGGGTGTTGAAGCGATGGTTATCTAAATGCAAAGTGATGCTGTAATAGCACTTGCTGACGACTAGAGACACCGGAGATAAAGGGATGAGGGTGGTGGGAGAAGGAGCGCGTGTGTGTGTGTGCGTGTGTGTGTGTTTAGTGGATGAGATGAGAGACAAAGGGGAAGAAAGGGAGAGTGTGTAAGAAAAGAAATAGCGAGCGCGGTGGCGATAACGGGGAGGGAGAGCAGAGGGGGAGAGCGATTAAACGAGAGGAGGAGACAGAGGGATGCAGCAGGAGTGAAGTTAAACACTTACGCCCACAACCTGTGGTGGAGGTGAAAAGGAAGAAAAAAATGAAATGAAAAGCAGAGAGCAATAAAAGAGAAGCTTACCTCCAGTATGATGTGGCATTTATAGATTTTTATCATTGATTATTAATTGATATTCGTCACCTTTTAATGATTGTACTATTGCTTTAATTGCAGCCAGATTGCTTTAGTGGACCAGGCTCCTCTTTTATCATACCAGTACAGCTCAGCTCAGTTCAGATGAGAGAACAGCAGGGGAAGAAAATAATAGAGGAGGAAGGCTTCAATCATGACTCGTATGATGACAAAAAAAAAAAAAAAAAGTCTAACCAAAAACCCAAAAAGCGTTGTTACGTCACCGAGGCAATTTCACTGGAATAACAAAAAAAAGAGGAGGGAGGGGAAGAAAGAGATGCAACGATTTAGGAGGTGTGTAATTGTGTGGTCATGTACCTGTGGAGTGTGTACAGTTGAGGTTTAAGAGGAAGACAGCAGATAGAAAAACGCCAAACCAGTATCGACTGTCCATCAAGGTATGAAATGGACAAGACGAAGAAAGTTAAAAAAAAAAGAAAGCAATCATCCCTACAGTGCAATATCAAAATATACAGTACAGGCAGGAAAAAGTCTCTTTAATTCTTTAATTATCCATCCATCCATATGTATAGAATACACACATATACATATTACATCTATATTCATACACATACATAAATATAGAGTATACTGTATACACACACACACACACACACCCTTTTGAAATTCATATATTATATCTATTCACATGATACTAGTTCATAGTGAGAATATTTGAGAAACTTTGAAACCTTGTAACCAATATTAACACAAACTAACATTACCAAGACGTGCTTTCATTTTTCAGACTCGGACGTTTTCAGGCATTGTAGACAGATCGGAGATGGCGGAACTGATGCACTGTAGTACTGAATGTTAGGTCAAGGTCAAGGCTCCGCACACAGCCGAGACTCTTAAGGTTTGAACTGTTTTTCATACTCCTACACATCACGATGGCAGAGCTTATTGAATGAAAGCGTCAGTCAGTTAAGATGACATGCAGACTGTGTGAACGTCTCTACAAATCCACAAAACGTGTTTTTACGGTGTGGTGGAGAGTCAAGGTAAAAAAAAAAAAAAATTTAAAAAAAAAATCAATCTCCCCACAGGAATAAATAGCGACTAAATTTTTGTGCAGGAAAAAACTGCCTGTTGAAAAGTAATTTAAATGGTGATATAATTTGGAATGCGTGTAATAATTGTTGCTGATTGGTACGTTTCTGTTCAGAATCAGACGAAAACAACGGATTTCACGGACAAATTTCAGTCATTTTCAAAGAACCTTCAAAATATAAGGCTTGAATTTTTTCCAGCATTAAAATTCCCACACCACTCCTTGACTGCATACAAATGTGTGAGCTTGCAAATGACACACACAATGATGCGTTATGCTAACAACTTAGCCGATGGGACCCGCCCGTCCAGTGGACCCACTGCATAGGAGTGAAACACCAGCATCCTCAAACCACACACCTGAGGCTGGTCATGGGTGTCCGGTAAGCTTGGACCTCTGGGGCGGACACCTCATCGACAGCCATGCAGGCTTAATCCACGCTCACGTAGACTGCGTCAATGGCGGCACTTCCTCGCCACTTGCTGAACGTCCGTATTGAAGTCCGAGGTGAATGAAGAGTGCTGGTGTTGCTGGGAAGACCACGGCTTTGAAACTTCGGACATGGTGGAAGCTGGTGGCTTGTGGTCCACAAATGCCACGGAAGGTCAGGCCTCCAGCAGGAAATGAGTCGTACAGTTCCTTCAGTAGGGCGGAGCTGCCGTCTGAATAAGGCGGGTGGCTGCCAGACGTCACCAGACGTTCACGCACGACACCCACGCTTTGGTCATTTCTTCTGACCATCAGACGTCTGAACCGTATGCAGGGTGAGGCCCAGGGTCTGTCTGAGCAGCGAATTATTCCCATTCCTATTCCCATGTTACCAACATCCACCAAAAAGCCCACGGCACATAGACAACAGGTTGGAAGCAGAGGGCTGTGTAACCTGGACCAAACCAAAGAAAGTGAAACGGCTTCCATTGAAGCGTAATGCCACCTCTCTCTTGCCGTAGTTCCTTATCACGCTGCCGTTAGCATCCCAGAGTGCTCTCTCCTGCTCTTTCCTCGCTGGACGATGCATGCAAGGACGCTCAACTGCGTGTCCACCAGGAAAAGCTGTCCGCCCCACCCGCATCCTGTATGTCACCGAATTTGCAAGGCCTCCATTGACGATACCTAAATATGGCTTTACCAGCGTAATCTAATGAAACCTGTCAAGTGGAAAAGAGATAATTTTGTGTGGGGCGGTCCATAAAGAGACAGAAAATGTCCTGTTTTCACTCAGTGTGTACGGTGGTATGGCAGCAAGAGAGTCAGTGTGTTTTCTGCACGACAAAGCACTGCAAAAGGCTATGAATGACAATGACAACAGGATGATGGAAAAGTAGAGTTTCAGCCCACCAGAGCAACAGTGACCTTAGGTGTTGTGCTAGCTCCCTTTAATAAAACAATACACGTGGAGGGCAGAGACTGAATCGTGGGGACTCCTTCGCTGCACGCTTGATGGTTGTGTGAATTCAAATGTAGGCATAAGCACACGGTTAAAGCAGCAGTCGGTGGAATCGCACAGAATCAGTATCTTTGAGGCTTGAAGGGTTTTCAGATCTTCCAAATCGTAGAGTCCATCGGTGGGAGCCACTACAAGGACTGACGTTCTTCAGAGCATTTACATCATGCGTCCCTATCTGGACGTCATGAGGATAAAATTTGAATTCGACAAAACGAGTCTATTAAAAGTTCAATTCCGTAACTTTGACGGCAGAATATTCATCTTGTGGTAAAGTTCTCCGTCCTGACGAACACTGTCCAACTACAAACTACTACTGCAGCCGACTTCTCTGCAGCCGCTGAGACTTCGCCATCAGAGTCCAAAGAGGAGTCCAGATTGTGAACCAGTGACTTTTCTTCTACCGTTGACATTTCACACAGTTAATTGCGGTACATCTATGATAATGTAACAGATTTCAGGTGGTAAGTCCATTTCCTGTGCTGTCTCACAGCTGTGCGGTGTGTGTGTGCCAGGACCGCTGTGCAGCCCGCCCGTCACCTAAGGGACCCATTAGCCGTCCCCACGTCAAAGCGCCGAGCCCGTCCAGCTCAATCGGCCTGGTTAAACCTCTCACCAAGTCACAAGTTTGTAAATGCACGCCATACCTATTTTTCAGGATAATATTCTACAACTGCAATATCGTTTAATATATATATATTTCCGAAGAATATGATTGTTGCGATAAGTACACAAGCAGGCGAGAAAAACACTGGTGTGAGGAGGCAGAGGATTATGAGATAGGAAGACTGTGAGAAGACAGGAAGGACGAGGAAACTGGTGACAAATTACAAATGCACCCTAGCAGCTCTGACTGACAGGCCAATCATCTTGCTTGCACATCTTGAGGCGATGCCTGGCTGACTG
>OMNV01017008.1:45411-57041 GCA_900303265.1 Brotula barbata
CAAATATGCAGACTATCTGGACCAAACCATACAAAAGCCATACCATCAATACTTGTGCCAAACATTTAAATATCAATTGACCTGACTACGCTATTACAAGAGGTTAAATACCCTCAATAACTTTGGAAGTGAATATTTGTTTTTTAAAAAAAAAAAAAAAAAAAAAAAAAAAGTTTTTTTAAAGAGTTTTTTGACATTTCTGAGCAATCAATTTGGGATGTCTTTGAATATTGTTGTCATTGAAACTGTGCCGAGCTCGGGTCTCCGCACACTAAACTCTCCTTCTGCGGTGCTCGATTTAGCAACAGCGTCTGAGGAAGACGCCTGTGAACACTTCTGACACACAGTTATCCCGGCAGACACAGCTGGGAAATGGATTTTTCACAAATCTCGCTCTGGAAATGACAAGGAGACAAATCCGTTTTTGTTATTGTTTACTGGAACAACTGAGTCCTTTTCCACTTATGACAGATTTGTTTTTTTATGGGGGCAGATATTCAAAAGAGTCTATTCACAGAGCCCAACCCATTTTTTATCGCGCTGTAAAAGTAGGAAGCAGTCGCTACGGCAAACGGGTAAAGATTTTGCTTTGAGTTGCTGCGGTATACTTTTCAAAGCGGTCGCTCGTGCCGGAGCGCTTTTTATCAGCTGTGTGACATTTTTAAAAAGGTCATCTATTTGTTGAGGTGTTTCTGCACAGCACCTCTCAGAAATCACTTGTCAGCCACATGAGGGTAAAAAAAAATGTGTAGGTTCTGTAGGTCGTACAAAAAAAACAAAGCAAACCTCTACCAAGGGAGGCTTTCACCCCTGATTGTGGACTAGCCTGTTAGCAGGACTATGAATTCATTTCTATAGAATATGGTGGTGTCAATGTTCTGTACGATATTAATCTGATTGTTGTTTATTGGTGGTTGGCAAACCTGATCGATGCCAAAGAGTGGACTGGATTATGGATCGGGGTCTTATTTTCTCTAAAAATATGGAATGCTTCATTTTTACAACTATGGAGCGTGAAAGTTAAGTCTGGATGAGGGACTTGGTTGGGGTACAAAGATTAATAATCAGCGAGACAGTCAGAGGAGAAAACAAATCTTTTCTAAACAGTGTATGATTAGATTGTGCCTCATCATGACTTGCTATGACATATATATAAAAAAAAAAACAGGTAGAGCAGAAACAAAGCTGAGAAGAAGTTTTTGAAGTGGATGAACACTCAGTCTTATCTAAAAAAGAAAAGAAAAAAAGGTGTGGAAATGCCCCGATCAACAGGACAGATGTCCCTTGGAGCTCCCTCATGGAACAGCAAGCACACAGCTGAGCTTAAAGAAGAAGGGGAGAAATGAGAAAAGCCTCAGCCTATCTTCTTTTGGGCCGAGTGGCTCTGCTCTGCGCTGCTCTCTTGCTCTCTGCTCTCCCTCACTCGCTCTCTTTTCTTTATTAAAAAGAAACACATGTAGTGTCAGGGCGTCCAAGTATGAAATTCAATTCTCATCCTCCAAACGATGCTTTTATTAAAGCCGTTACTATCACCGCGAGCAGGCGGCCTGGCCGGCTCCGCTCGGTTCGGCGGTGTGGGTACGTACTGTACAAGACGGGAGGGTTGGAGAGTGTTAGGGGAGGAAAATGTGGAGGGAAGCAGGATGAGAGAGAGAGAGAAAGAGAGAGAGAGAGAGAGAGAGATACTGTGTGAACAAGGCAGCAGAAGATTGCAGGCAGTCAGCAGCCGCAGGGAGACACAGGGGCTTAATTTGCCCAAAAGGCAGCTCAGCCTCTTATGCAATTTAACCAGGACGTGGTTGACTTGAGCCTGGGTTCGCAGCCCAGCACGGTCCAGTGCACAGAATCAATTGCACATTGGACAGAGAATTACGCTGCAGTCTTGTTTGTACTCTGTATATTATTTTTCCATCACTGTAAAAACACGGGCCTCAATTATGACATGCCGACGTCCGCCGATCCGTCGATAGCGGCTGCCGTTCACGCTCCACGACGGTGGCGCGATGGAGTCTACGTCCTGTTTTTGTTGCCGTTTCACGAGTGAGACCGGCGGGGATTTTGTTTGCCGTTGTTCGCATTGCGGCCGTGAGTCGACAAAAAGGGATTCTCTGAGGAAGCTCTTTAAAGAAATAATTGATGAACAATGTCGGTGTCAGTGTGCTTATGAAGCCATTTTGGCAAAATGAAGTGGGAGGGTGCGGCATGGGTTAGCCAAAATCCCATTAAATTCGGCGCTGATCTGGATTTTGGTGGTCTGCTTACGGAATTTAAAGTGGTTTCGCTCATGTGTGTGTATAAATTGAGGCACCTGGATCATCCTGACGACCCATTTGCTTCAGATCTTCATTAGGAAACTGCGACATTAAAACCAGGTCTCAAAATCTGCGTTATCTAATCCTCATCTCTAACGGTCTGACCTACAGTAGCGATAAAAAACCCCGATAGAGACGGCGGCGTTGCATTCTGTGGATTCCGAAGCCGGAGCTGCATTTGGGCAGTGGCTGTCTGCAGCTCCAGCTAACCAGAACAGAGCTTGACCCACATCATCAGATACAGAGGATGAATAATGAATGCACAGACAGCCAAGTATCCACTGATACAGCCAGCTAACCTTTACACCCGTCAAGCGCCCTGTCAACCAGTCAGCCTGCCGTGCAGACAGCCACCGAGTCGACAAGCAAAGCAGTCAGTCATAAATCCAAAATGTTGCTCTCCCGTCTTGGACTCAGCCGGCAAAGTTACACACACAAAAAAAAAAAAAAAAGCAAGCACCTGAGCAACCATCAGCCAGACTCACAATTACGCCTTCGCTTGTTTTCTCAGCGTCTCAGCGTTAACCCTCACTTCCTCTCCTTCGCTTCCTCTTCGTTCGTCTGCATTGTTCCCTCGCGACCCCTTCCACCTGCAACCCCGAGCCCCTCACCCACCCGGCACCCCCGCTCTCCCTTCTCTTCCTCATGCAAAAAGGGCAGGCCTGTCAGAATGGTTTAGCCACAAAGCATTTTCTCTGAGGCACAGACGGGGTTATCTGACCCTGAATAAGCATTTACTGTTGGGAAGGAGGCGGGGAGATTCACAGGTCTAACAGTGACTAGGGGATCTGCCAACCCTCAGTGATTTTTTTTCTAAATTTTTACTTTTTTTGGGTGTCAGACTTTGCCTCAATCTTAATTTTGGTGACAGTAAGGCACACACTAAGGGTTTGAAGCACGTAAGGGTAGAAACAAATACAGATGAAGAAGACGTCTGCGTTCCGGCGGTACGACCAATTTGCACAATAACCTTTTACACATCCGATTTCAAGGTAATTTGGCTTTTTATTGGCAATAAGGCGAAATTAGTTGACTATTGCACCTTGGTTGAGGAATGTACTCTAACTCCCGAGATGCTGGGATTTGCCTTAGTCTTGTTTTATGAAGAATTCGCCATAAAATTAACTGTTTGATAAACTAAAACAGAGGAGGAATTATGTCATACATGCTGTGTTTTGCAGTACAAAGTGAGGGAGGTACCCTGAAAAATTCTGAAGACCTTGAGTGAGCTACACTTTGGTTGCGACTTGTCTGTCCAGATCAGCTGTGATGAGATCAAGATGGGGCATTTGTTGCATAACGATTCTGACCCCAGCAGACAGGGCTTGCCCTTTCTATCGCAATCACCGTTTATCCCCCTGTTCCGTCTTCCTCCTCGAGTTCAGAATCACCTCATTTGATGGAGTACCCCGTTTCAATTTATTTTTTGATCTTATGTTCATTACTCATTCATAGCCGAGCCGTGCACGTTGCATGATGCTGTAAGCAGCTCTTAACACGGCCTCGCTTCCACACGGTGTCAGAACAGGAGCTTGGCTGAGCTCAGTTTTTCTCCTTCAGGTCATTGTGCAAATTAACACAAAAAAGAACAAAAAAAACAACATCTACATTTTCATGCAAAGTAAACGTTACAGACAGCTTGTATTCTATAATAAGAGTCAAAACTGTTGAAGAATTACAAAAAAAGTGAGGCAGAGGTTGCTGCAGCCTGGCTAATACCCTGCGGGCCCAACAATGGCCGCCTCACTGACTGAGATTATCAAAACAGAGCAACGTTCATCTAAACTGAATCTAAGTGACGTTGTTGGAGTGTCAAGTGAGGCGTTGCGGCTGTATTCGAGTGCACCTGTTATTTGTGTCCGAGCGAAAAAGGACTGGGAGAAATGGAATGTAAATAGGGGGGGATGTGGTGATTAATCATCACTCACATCAGCACCTTTGACCAGCTGTTCCAGCCACTGTCATTCAAATGCCTCACCGGAGAGCGGCGTGCAAATGGCTTCTCCTGGCAGGAAACGCTCTTCTGAGAGGCGCGGGCCACTCACAGGCCGCCAAAAATGTGCAGGCAGACACAGGTTTTTGTGGAGATAATTAAAGCCATCCTGCAAAGTTATACCGCTTAAAGCAGGTTTTTAATTTGCAACATAATAACACGATAACAGCAACATACCAGGGGACTATTGGAGGATTCGTTACTATTTGGGTGATAAAAGTAAAGAGAAGAGGTAAAATTCTTCAACGCCATGCAGACTCTGGGTTCAATGGGTGTCTGTGGTCATGGGCAGGTTGTAAAAACATTCAAGATTAAACTTTTCCTGCCTGGAAGTTAATACATTTTAGGGGTGAGGGTTACGATATTAAATTCAAACACAACATTTCAGTGTCGTGTAACATACGGCGAGGCGGACACTTTCGGGAAGCAGGCGCGAGGAAAGAGGGCTTCCTGTTCTTCCTGCTTTGGCTGGGACAGCTGGATCCTCCCAAACATTACTTGGTTACGCTGAACTCTGGCAGGTGAAAATCAGAATCAGAATCTGGGTTCATGGCCAAATGGGTTTTCACAGATGAGGAATTTGCTGTGGAATGTTGGTGCTTAACATAACAGACGCAGCACGAGGAATTTACATGTAAAGGAGCTGTACAGGTTTGCAGAATTATGCCTGGGAATGTAAAAAAAAAGAAAAAAAAAAGAGTTCAGTAAGGGGTTGGCGATACCATAAAGAGCACTTTAATCACATTGACCTTTAATTAGGATTGTATAGATAAAGTAGTACTTAATGTTGTTTTTATCCTCAATTGTAATGTCTTTTCACCAAGTCTTCAGTTTCTAACTCACCACCGAAAGCCTCAAACACAAAATTCATACCGCTATTACAGCGAATGATATAAAGTAACGAGCCGTAAATGCTACTGCAAATTAAAAACTGGACGACCGAGCTCTGCTTACCACGGACGTCTCTTCTTACAGCCATTAGCCACACGACTACGTAGACTCTCCCAGTCAGAGGGCCAGAGGATACCGATTACATTTTCACTCACTTGTTAGCCTCGTGAATAGTTCTTTTAGTGACTCATGGCGGTCTCTCAACTGAAGTCATCGCCGCTCGTGATGATTCATCAGTCCCCAGCAAAGATACAGACTTCACAAAATACAGAAGAGTCCAATTAGAGGACGGATGGCTGCGTGCCCACAAAGTCTCTTAACGGGAAACCTTTGCAATTTGCATGAATCAGTCAGTTGATAGTTAAGGCTTATGATAGATGTCAATGCTTTTAGTCAAGTGAGAGGAAGTTGCTGGGGAAAAGGTACGGTTGGGCTGCCGCGTCGGCCCCGTTACCACTGCGACCCTGACCGGGATTAAACGGCGTTAGAAAACGGATGGATGGATAATCAGAGTAATGGGTATTCACAAATCATTGTACAGATTTCGTTTACGTCTCTCTCTATCCTCTCTCCGCGCTACCTACTCCCCTCGTATTTGTCGGCCCAGAATCATGCCGTCGTTCAGAGATCCTGCATTAATTCGAGGTGATGGAGATTTCCCCTGTGGCGAGATGGAGATGCTGTGATTAACACCGCAGAGATGGTGTTCGGGGGAGAGGAGGACCATAGGAGAGAGGACAGGAGGGAAATGGCAGAGGATGAGGAGAGAGAGACTGACAGCGGGACATTGTAGGACTCGGGGAATATTAACTGAGGAACCAGTGCAGGATAGGTGACGGAGGGACTGGGAGGATAAGGAATAAATGAGTAATGAGACGTGAAAATGATGACTGACGAAACACTAAATGTCTTCATACTGTAATTGTGCGTCACATTATGTATGTGTTCTCATATTTTGTCATACATAATATGGACAACGCATCAGATCTAACACACACAATGCAGTGACATATGTAAACAAGACCGGAAAAAATAAATAGATGGAGAAAAGTTAAACATTGATCAGCTGCTCTTCTAGTTGCATAAATGAGAAGGCCATTAGCAGGTACAAGACCGACGCAGGCCGCCATCAGGGCAAACAGGGTGCAAACATTCACAGGTGCTACGAATGGGATCGCTGCTAAATGGGTGGAGCCTCACAGTTGAGGACGCAAGTGCAGCTACCGCTTTGTCAAAGATACAGACAAAAAGTGCAGCTAACAAGTGACAATAATGGCCATCAAAGTACAGATTACTACACGTAACAGTGAAGAACATAGAAAAATAAATGCATGGAACGAACTACTGTCTCAGTCTGACAACTGGACGTGGTCAGTATCTACAAGAGGAGCTGCCTTAGTGTTTTTCCGTTGAACTACTCCAAACTCCAAACTCCCAACTTTCTGGTTCACATCAGGCACCAGTTTGAGCGTATCGTCTGCTGACAGGTATCCTCGTCTGTGTAATTGGACCACAGGCACCACAATGCAGTGTGTTGGTGATATAACATTGACCACCTCACCACATAGTCGGTGCTAGCCCTTATGAGCTTTCTGGTTTTGCTCACCGTCTTTCCCACATTTTTAGCACAGTAGACCGGAACAATGGGCAGTACTCTCAAGCTTAAGAGCGTCTGGCAAACAGGTCTTTGGACTAATGGGCCTTCTTCTTGTGTTTGGTGACAAATTTAACAGGAAGCTAGCATAAACTGGATCTAAATCAGAGTATTACATACTCAATAATGAATGGATCCATCTACGGAGTTGGCGTGTAAAAATTTGCAGCGTGTTGCATGACGGCTGACATTGCTGAGTCAGAGTGCTGTCTTTCAAAATGTAGTGTGCATGCAAGTGGAATGTGTGTGAAATCTTGGAATGTTTCTTTACAGCCTTCTAAAAATCACTGACCGTTTCGCAAATGGTTTGGAGAGAGATAATTCAGAAATTCGACAGGAAGGAGATTGTGTCTAACTTTGGAAAAGCATCCTGGCATAGTTTGACTACAAAGTAACACCCGGAAGGCGATGAACCCTGATTTCCATTCGTCATGAGAAGTAAACCAGTTGGAGAGTTTGAGTTGCACTGTTTTATAGAGAAAGTCCACAATTGGCAAACAATTGTTAAAAAAATAAAAAATAGAATACAATTTTTTGTATTCTAATTTTAGTACTTCTTTGTCAAATGCTCCCCCTTACCCTGGTTTACACAACAACAGCTATAGAGGGAATAATACATCACAAAGGGTTTGCTTGCTGTCTGGGGCGATGTTTTCGATCATTTCTTATTTCCAACGAGAGACGAAAATAAATAAACCTATATATTCTCCATAGGCAAGAAAATGTTCGCCACTGAAAAGTTTCCCAACAATTTTGCTCGTAACGCTTTACCTGTTTCTAAGCAGTATTTGTTGGGTGTGATTCGTAGAACCGCTCGCTTTTGTTGCTTTAAACGTCTCATAAATAAGGCCGTGGACCTGCCTGTCAGTGCGAGCGTGCTCCGTCTCCCTTGTCTCCCAACCAGCTCCAGGAAAATGCCAGGAATAGTTTTCAGCTTGAGTGCATAGGATGTGCACGGTGCAACCATCAGTGTCAGCAGAGTACAGTAACTGAAGCAGCTCCAGTTCAAAATGCTGACAGGCTACGGAGATGGTGGAAGGGAAGAGGAATCAACTAGCTGGACAGATATTCTGTCAGCAGACAAGTGCACATAAAGTACTCCTTTTGCTAAACTCAGTGTCTCAATATGTCCATTGATTCTTTGGTAGCTACTCTGTGATGTTAGCTACCCATCAGTGTTTGACCAGCGGTTGTAAGTTTGTGTGGCTTAACTTAAAATGCAGCTTTTGTTTAAACAAGATCTTGTGAGCTTTTTAAACAGAAAACCTATTTGTCATGTACCAACAACTCCACCCACCTTCCTCAGCACGCCATCTCACACAGTGGAGCCCAGGTAAGCAAACCTCACTGCACTGACAAACGGTTGTTACAAAAAGAGTTTTTAGCAGAGCTGTAAACCTATGTTTATTTGAATTATCCTTTTTCTCAGTAACATTACCCCACGTAACGGTCGGTACCCGTGTTGCTAACGCTAGCATTAGCAACACCACTAGCCAGACCAGTTCATTTGAAACAATGGCTCAAGGCAACACAATAAGCTAGTCTGCTAATCTATAAATACAGTTGATGTATGAAAATGGCAAGATGAAAAGGACTACAGCACAATAGGTAAACCATTATGGTACACAATAGTAAGAAGTATTGGTTTGTCACTTTACGTGAAACATTTCATTAATCCTCCATTGCGTTGTGAGATTGCTTCAACACTGTTAGCCTGGATTTCATATCTAATTAAGCAATACAGTACAATGCACAGACAGTACTTAAGTTTGACTGCATTACTGCCAAGTGTAAGTACATTCTACTTATTTCTAGGTGAATATACTTACCTTTGATAGTATTGAAATGTGTGAATAATTAAATTATATGGATTAAAATTGTTAAATTATAGTCGTGAAAACGCCCACTCAACTTATGTTACTGTACCTCGCCACTGCTAGCTGATGCGGAGTGCGACAAACATTTAGGGGGCTCTTTGTAGAAACAGCAACGCGACAGACATTTTTTCACCGGTTAGATACGAGGGCCGCACTCCCAGCGGAGGAGAGATGTGGGCGACAGGATGACTGCTACACAGATTACTGAATCTGGTGAGTGCCGTGAAGTTTTCTTTCGTGACCACGTTGTGTTTTGATACGGTAATTATTATACCTCGAACTACCTCGTTGGGCAAATACAAATTCCAGCATTTAAGTTGCATTCACTCACGTTTTCATTGCACATTACTTATATTTTTTAAGGCAACCGGTTTCCTCAACTCAAGTGTTTACAGTGAATTATTAAGAATACATAGAACAGAATGCTAGCCTTAAAAATAAATAAATAGTTAGATACCTCAGACATCTTATGTAAGGTGTTGGGGGACGTGCATATGATGACCAAACATGTTGTATCTAGACTGATTTTATTTGAAGCTGCGCTATCCAGGCTCATTAAACACACCTTTTATTGTCTCTTTCTATTCTTTCTACCACCACACGCACTTCATAATTAATGAATATAATCCATGACGAAAATTGCTTTTGGATTAAAATTCTATAAACTGACTTCCAGTTATTTGTTTTACCTACCTTAGTAGATCAATTTCTCCATCGTTGGGATGTACGCTTATTGTTCTCCTATGCTAACAAGAATACAATAGACTCATTTATCATGGACAGGAAAACAAACTGAACAATGTAAAAATAAATAAACAACAATGATAAAATAATAAATAAAATCACACGATGATAAAGGGTACGTTCAGGTGCAGCTCTGCTAAAAACTCTTTTTGTAACAACCGTTTGTCAGTGCAGTGAGGTTTGCTTACCTGGGCTCCACTGTGTGAGATGGCGTGCTGAGGAAGGTGGGTGGAGTTGTTGGTACATGACAAGCTCTGGTTTGAAGAGCTCCTTGAAGTCCTTGATGTCACAAATGCTTTTCAGAAAAACTCCAAGTTCCAACCTTGAACGGCTCATATTTTGCTAGAAAAACAGCCGGGCTCCGTGCATCCTAATACAACGGCAGCCTCCCATTCGAAAAAAGAAAAAGAAAAAGAACGCAGCGTTGGCGGTGAAGCTATAGTTGTGACAGGGGTGAGACATCCGTCCATTCTCTCAGTCCACGTCTGTGTGGTTTGACATGTTACAGCCGCCGGTCTCAATCAAACAGGATGAAAAGAAGAGATCTAATCAGAAAAAAAGCCCAATGCAACTGTGTTAATTATCAACTACATCCAGCTGTCAGAATGACAACACCCACCCACACACACACGCACACACGCTCAGATTTAACCATGCCCCACATCAGCATCATGTCACTGATATCAAGCTATTTTTGATCAGAGCATCCTTTTGTAGTTGTAGTTTGTTGTTCATTTGAACAGTTCAGGGGAAAATCAGCTCACCTTTGTCAACAACAGACTGTTTATAGCTTCATCTCCTGTCATTTACATGCATCATACGCAGTGCATAAACATGTATTCATGTGCACTAACTGCCAAATCCTCATTTCGACTTGTTTATCCAAGTGTGACACGAGATTGATGTATCACCGGAAAGTCACAGCTGCCACGACATGAAAGAGCTTTTTTAAGACTTTATGAAGTCATGTTCTGGTTTGGCCGACTCTGTCTATCTATGTCTGTCTGCTGCTCGCAAGGAGATAACTGAGCTTTTTCCTCAGGTTTCCCATTCCAGATTTGCTTGTGCAAAAACCATGTCTAAGCATTTTTTGCTTTCCCTGTTAAAACCTGCGTCCGATGTGGATTTCTGCAGATGCAGTGATTTTCTATCCCTCTGCTGTTACTCGTATTTGTCCTTCCCTAACCAAATACAGAAAATCACTGAAGATTGGTCTCAAACTTACAGCCGTCTATTTATGTATCTCTGTATTTTCTGTCAGTTTAATCTACGTTTCACACTTTTTCTCTTGTCCTTCTCCATAAACCGTGGGTTTCTCGGTCTTCGTATCGCCCTCTGTTCTCTACTTTTTCTTCAGATGTCAGCTTCTTTCTCCACAAACAATAATAACAAGCTTAGTGATTCAGCTCGCTGACCGGCTCATGCAGCAGAAGGAACTGAATCCCACAGCTCAACACCAACCGATAATCCCCTCTGCAAAGCCAGCCTTCCTCTTCTGGAACAAGGCTCTCATTTAGACCAGAATTACCCTTAACATAGTGCAGGAAAAGCCTGAAAAGAGAGGGAGCGATGGGCGAGAGAACGCCACAGACCTGGAAGTCAGGTTGCTTTGATGAAGCTATCTGCAAAGAATGGTAATAGGAATAAAGTCTATGTTAAATAAAAGGTAACTGGATTTTGAGCAGGCATGGATCTTACAAGTTGTCAACTGATCTGAGGGAAATTTCCAAGATTGAACAATTTCTAAACACTGCGGGGCACGCGGAATAGGACTTAGAATATATAAGGAACATTTTGAAACACTGTATGTAGGATTTGTGTTATTACACATAATGCCAGTGACCTTGTTTTACCTCTGTCTGAACGAAAGGGAAAACTTTCTGAGCCTGTCCGGAGCCGATACCCTCACCTCATCGCCATGGCCAGTCTAACTGCAATCGGACCAGTCGGAGGACAAGTTCAAAGCGAGCGTAAACACACGCCCGCACAACCCGACGCACACCACGTGACGGTGCCACGACACTGGAAACCTCGCGGCTCTGCGTCCGTCCTCATCCTCTGATGGCTGCCAAGACAAACACGACAGCAGCTGCGAGGCCCAAAACAAGAGGATGCATTATTAGCTTCAAAAGCTACGAGCACCGGATGTACCTTACACA
>OMNV01017010.1:0-10120 GCA_900303265.1 Brotula barbata
AAGCGTGGGAGGGCGCCAAGGTAACACCCTCCAGGCTCTCAATAGGCCTCATTCACAAGAGTCAGTCAAAGGTTTCACATGAGAGCAGCGTGCGGGTGCCAGAGGGTGATCCCTATATTTAGACAGACAGATAGTGTTATTGTATCGTCAGCATCCCGTGAGCTACAAGACCCAAAACCCTGGTTTGTGGGCAGCAAAACGTCTCGCTGAAGGCCAATTTCGGGACCACAATAAATCACACCTATCAGAAAACAATATTGGTGCGGTGATAAGATTACGATTAGAGTTGTAAATTCCCGTGTGTGTGTGTGACTAATGGAGACAGACGGTCGCCTCCGTCTTGCTTGCACATAACACACACACACACACACACACACACACGTACATGCAGACACACTTAAGCTCAGCAGATAGGGACTCAAACTGTAAGGAGCCTGGGTGACATTTTTAAAGCCCGTATCAATCAATGCGGAGGAAAGAGCTGTGGGCGTTCACAATGACTGGGTACAGCACGAGGGGAGTCAGGGGGCTAAGACACCGCTGAAGAACGCGATGATCTCGGTATCTACACTGGGAGATGGACGTCAGATTTTTATTGACAGTGTGATGTTGGTAAAAATCCCAATCTTTGCTCTGAGTTTATTTTCTTTGGTTTGATTCAGTTTGAGTTCTTCCTGCTTGTGATAGGCCGACTCTAAATAAATTCGAAGTTTAAATACTAAATAGAGGACTCATGAGGGTCCAACTCACTATCTTAAGTACAGTTAATTTAAAAAATACTCTTTATATATAAGTAAAATTAAAATCAGCAGCTACCTGAGGACAGACAAGGGATGACATCACAGCAAAGGGCGCAGGCTGGAATCGAACCCTCGCCACTGATCTACATGGTGTGCACTTCAGCCCAGTGATCCACCAGGGTCCCCCACAGCCATTCTACTTCCTCAAGTATGTCAATAGGTCAGTTTTAAATGAGATATCTGTTTTTGTACTCTTGTATAACTTTGCAGCAGTTCAGTACCTTTTCCGTGTAAAGTGTGTGAGGAAACTATATGTCTTACGTCTTCATCCATCATATATTTATCTCCCCAGATGTTTATTCCATCTATTTGTTTATTTTTTTGAGGCAGACAGAACACCCCCTTCTCTCCTCAATTGGTACATTCCACTCAGATAAATCATGCACAGGTGTGTTGCTGCTTGTAGGTCGGTAAGCGTCCTGCCCCTTTACAAGATTAGTCTGTAACCAAAACACCACATCTAACGTTTCTCATAGAAGATGGGGGAGAGGTTGCAAAGTAAAAAAAACTACGATTGCTCTTTTTTTGATTGTAAAGCTTCCTTCAGTAAATCGTGGAAGCTAGAGGCTCATCTGTGCAAACACACGGGACTGGTAAGTGGACAGAGGAAAGAATAGAACGTGCGATATAAAGGGCACGTGCGGCCCTAAACCGGCTGTTGTCGCTCCTTTTTCTTGCTTGTGTGTTTGTCCGCCTCAGAAACCATTCTCCTGTGAGAAGTGCGACAAGAGCTTTTGCACGCGCTATCAACTCACCAGACACGAGCTCACTCACAGCGGAGAGAAACCGCACAAGTAAGATCCGACCGTAATCTCTGATCTTCCTGTTCTCGAGCTGCCCTCGATCACTCTGCTCTTATCTGCTTTGGCCGCAGGTGTCTGGCTGAAGGATGCTCCGAGGCCTTTGTCACACATGCCAGCATGAAGAACCACATGGCTCGAATTCATCAGCACCAGGAGAAGCAACATCGGGTAGAGCAAACCTAACGAGTGTCTTCTTGGCTGTGTCACGGTGGTTGTTCTCGTCGATTGTGTTCCGTAACGGCTTTCTCTCTTTTCAGTGTGACCATCGGGGCTGTGGGAGAAGTTTCAACAAAAGGAACCACCTGAACACCCACAAGTATGAGCACACAGGGCTTCTGCCATTCCAGTAAGTGGCCGTTCCTTTTGAGCCAGGGTCTTTGTATTTCGGCTGTGACATGACCTTCTATTTGGACGTACAGCTGTGCCTTTGACGGGTGTCCAAAGGAATTCCCGACACGTGGAAAGCTGAAACATCACGAGCGGATGCATGAAGGTTGGTTGTTGGGTTGTTATGCCTCGCTGTAGCGTTACAAGTGCTGCATGTGTAAAAAATCTGTGTCCATGTCCCCTGCAGGTTACCCCTGTGAGGATGAAGGCTGTCTGTTCCAGGGGAAAACATGGACAGAATATCAGAAGCACAGGAAGGAACACCGAGGTACGACCGTAAAGCCAAGCGCTATGACCTCCACTGACGCTCACGATGTCTCTGAATCCGACTCTTTTCTGTGTTCCTAGTGAAGCTGCCGTGTGGACAGTGCAAAAAGCTGTTTAACAACACCTGGGTCCTGCACCAGCACGAGCTGTGGGTCCACTCTGCGAAGAAGAAGCTGCTGACGTGCCCCAAGGCAGAATGTGGTAAACACTTTACCCGACGTTTCAATCTGGAGAGTCACCTACTGGGAGACCACGAGGGAAAGAAGCCCTTCATCTGCAGCCGTGCTGGCTGTGGGAAGAGCTTTGCCATGAAGGTAAACGGTCCGAGAAGTCAAAGCAAATGATCCCCATGTTGGAGCTGGTTGGTGACTCGTCTCGCTCTTTAGGAAAGTCTGTGGCGACATGGAGTGGTGCACGATCCAGCCAGGAGAAAAGTGAAGGTAAAGGTGCAGTTCACCCAATAGACAAAACCTTTCCCACATACACACACACACGAGGTGTATGGAATCAGACCATTATCTGAAGAGATGGGTGACATGTCTGCATTTGTCAAAGCATCACAAAACTAAAATGGTTTGATTGGCAAGAGAAAGTGGGGAAATGTGTTGCGTGCCATGCTTGTACATTGTTTTAAAGCACTTTAAGTCATAAGTTGAAACTTTAAAGCACAGTGCCCCCATGGCCACACCCCACTTAAAGCAGAGATGGATAAAGTACTCGAGTATTCAAAGTAAAACAATTGGTTTTCAGTGTCATTCATACCTTATGATAGTCATTTTATAACCAGTAACAAACCTGTTTTGTCAAGGAAGTGAAGTAAAACTCCGTAATGTATAAGTAATATAAAAACATAAGTATTGTGTTTCAAGTGTTTTTTTCTGCCCATCGGTGACGTCAGCAGGCAATTTTCTATCTTCTTTGAATGGATAAGTGCCTGCCTGTGATCTCACTTGGCAGTGTGATTTATCTGTGCATTACCCTTTATCCCTCATTATAAAGGAAACCCCATCACCTCCGCCTTCTTCGAATTTGTCCTCTTTCTTCCCCAGAAACTGCGTCCCAAAAAGAATCAGCCCTGGCACAAGGCGCAGCTGCCAACTGCAGCCATGGAGGCGGAGACCAGCAAGCTCGCTACAAAGCTGCACAAAATAAAGTTGGACACCAAGAAATGAGGCTAGAGTATAAAAGCGGAATGGCAATTTACGTTTCTTTTGGGCTACTTTATGTTTAAGTGAAGAAAATAAAGCCTCCTTACTACAGCACTGTACTCGCATTTTTAAGCCCGTTCCAGATGGCGATGGGGTTTAAAACTTCACGATGAAAACACATGCAGAGTCACTGATCCTTTTGAGGAAATGTTTATTAAACAAAGAACACATTCACACATGTATAAAACGTCAGCTGACTGGACAGCTTGTTGTCATGGTGATGAGGCCTGAGGGCAGTCTATTCCCCCAAGTTGCGGCAGGTTTCTAATAAGGCCTGAGGCTTATTCAGCTGGGTGCAGCGCTGGTGGTATTGATTGATTACAAGTCATTTATTTCTCGACTTATTACATTTTTTTTTTTTTTTTTAAATATCTTTCCCACAACATTGCATCCACCTGAATACAGCCCTGGATTCTACAACAGCCTGGTGAGGTGATTACAGCACAGGTCGTCCGTTAACAGTTGCAGTACCATTCTCCCAGTGGGAGCGAAGACAACATGACCATATGAACACAGCAGTGTGTGTGTGAGCGCAGTCTGTCGAGTGACGTGGCACGATTTGGATCGGTTCCCACCCGGTCAGGAGAGGCTCGATCCTGCTAGGTCTACAACAGTGCAGAATGGGTTTTGGTCCTAGATAAAGCCCAGTATGGAGCGATGTACCAGTTCACTTTGGCCAAGTTCGTTCCCAATATAGAACATTCATGCCTGCGTACGGTTGGGCCTGGTTATACCAAGCTGCCGGGCCAGGAGACCACAGTGAGCGCCACCCGGCTGCGCTGCTCCTTAAGCATGGGCACCAATGCTGAGTGGCTCATTCCTGCTGTTGACAGGCCGTTTACCGCCACTATCATGTCGCCACACCTAGGGAAAGGATGAGAGACGTGTATAAACAGGACCTGATGGGCTGGTGTGACTTGACGTGAACACAGCTCAACCCGGGCATGCAAATGTTTGCTGGCTCCGGTTCACGTACGCTACATAGCAAGCGAAAGTGAATAAAAAACTGCTCTCCACTCTACTTTTTGCTGCCGAGACAAAAATATAGAGCGAGGCAAACCCAGGGGAGAAACTCCTGATAGAGTACAACTCAGTTCAGGGAAGGAAATTAAATTTAACAGCAAAACTTACTTTAGGACACGGTAGGAAACTTTCGGATAAATGAGTGAAGACCCCTGAGAACGGAGGCCTCCCTTCACCTACATCCAGCGAGGGTGACCTTCAACTTCCACTTTTTGAAGCATGAAATGGCGTTTACTCGTTTTAAAAAGTACTTTTCCTGCACACGGTGCTCTGATTACTCACTTTAGGCGGCCATCGTAGTACGCGGGGGTTCCGAGGACAATGGTCTTGATGAAGAATGCTTGGTTGCCGTGGGTTTCCTCGTATCCCCCCACGATGCTGAAGCCCCAGCTGCCTGGGTGGCTTCGCCGTAGTACAATCTCATGACTGCTGTGCAGGTAGCTGGAAGAAAAGTGTGGAGAGAAACGTGAGAAAAGGGCTGGAAATCTTCAAAAGTCATTTAGTTTGAGACAAATATAAACATATGTCATGGATTCTTAAATAGATGATCAGGAAAAGACAAAGGAAAAGAAAAGTGAAATGCTGAAGTCATAACTAAATGTGACACACACACTTTGTTTAAGCACGTTTGAATCCACGCTGCCATCCAAACACAAACCTGATCCGACCTCTGCTCTTACCTGGGCAGGCCCAGCCACATGACCCACGACGGGGACCAGTTGGCGTCGTACTCGCTGTCGTGAGTGTGAGGCAGCAGCTCGTCGTGGTCGTGCTCCTCGACCGTGGTGACCTCCAGGACGCACAGCTGCACCGAGGGCGAGGCGGCGCTGGCCTTTAAGGTGCCCACCGCCTCGCCGTGGCTCAGGTAGGTCAAGTCCTGCCCGTTGATGCTCAGCAGGACGTCACCTGGGAGACAGAGGGAGCGTGGAGGAGGCGTTTCGGCTAAAGTCTCAGGTTCCTGTCACCGATGCCCGGAGAGGCACTCACCTCGTTTAATTCGTCCGTCCCTCGACAAGCAGCCGTGCATTTGGACGCTGGTCACAAAGATGGGCAGCTCGCCGCTCTTGCTGCCCCGCCCTCCTGCAACAGTCATACCCAGAGACTCGTGGGGTTCCTTCTTCACAGTGATGTGTTTCTCCTTACAGGTCACACACTGGGACAAGTCCTGCAAATCATCACAGGAAACACACATGCACTTAGCAACTAAATTAAGATAATAATCTCAAACACACACATACACACACACACACACACACATTCGTCCTCACTCTGTGGGTGCTGGTGCGGGACAGGTGTATGGGCACGGGACTTGTGCTGGAGTTAGGCAGGAAGTGATCAAGGCAATAAAGGTCTCTGGTGGAGCTGGACTTTGGCGGTGGGGGAAACGTTGGCTTGATGGGTCGCCCGATCAGTAGATGGACTCTCTCTCCACTGGCCTGGAGAAGGCAGAGATTCTACTTTAGGATCACATGTGCAGATAGTTGCATTTTCAGCACCAAAGCCTTGTGTGTCCCGGTGCATTGTCACCTGTATGATCTGTGCGGCCTGCTCCGGGGTGCCGTGGCGGAGGTCCTGTTCGTTGACCGCCAGCACGCGGTCATTGCTGCGTAGCCGGCCGTCTTTGGCCGCCAGACCTCCGTCCAGCAGGTCCAACACAAACACTCCGGCCTCGTCGGTCCGCCGTACCAGCTTGATACCGAGCTGCTCTGCCGAGTCCCTCTTGTGTAAAGTGATCCTCAGCGTGGCTGGACTGGAGGGCTTCCCTTCAGGGGTCGAGCAGGGCGCGTGGGGTACAGCCGGCGTGGACGAGGAAGAGGAGGGAGGAGCCCGGGAGGCACAACGGCGCTCCCTAAGTACTGTCAGGTGAAGAGTAGCACAGGGCCGTGCAAGCGTGGAGCGGGCGAAGCTATGGGGGACGTTACTGATGTCCACGTTGTTCACCTGGGGGTAGAAAAATCATTTCAAAACACAATAAATCTTAGTTTATTGGGGGGAAAACCAATCATTCATGCAAAGCGAAGAAGCGAGAGGCTCTCACTTGTAGAATTTGATCTCCAGCCAGCAGCCTGCCGTCTCGTGCGATGACGCCATCGCGGTATACTTCCTGAATCACGATGTTAATGAGGGGCGTCTCGTTCCCGCCCACGATGCTGATGCCCAGCTCGACATAAGGGTTGGCCCTGTGCACCTCTATAGCAGTGATCTCTCCCTCTGGTAGAGACGGCAGCTTCACACACCCTAACGGACACACACAATCACATTTTTACAATTCTATGACAGATCTTCCTTCTTTTTCTCGCCTCCATTGTTATTTCTGGGCTAAAGCGTTTGGAAAGACACTCAAGACAAGTGGAGCGGGTGATGTCATACCTTCTTCGGCAGACAGGGGCGGAGACTCGGGGCAATCCCAGCCAGAGGAGGTGGAGCTGACCGACCGGAGGAGGTGGATGCAGGGATTACTGAGAGGCCGCTTCACCCGAGGCACGACGCACTCCAACCCTACCACACCTGGAGACGGTGAGAGAGTCTCAGATTTAGTCTCAATCTAAACCGCGTTTGGTTGACGCAGGTCAAGGCCTGTAGCTCGACTCACTGTCTTCTTCAGTGCTTTCCTCAAAGGCGGGGTTGTCGAGGCCGGCCTCGTCCGTCCACATTGGTGCTCCGCTGCCCGCATTGGGAAGTCCAGGAGGTGGCGAGGGGGTGCTGTCGGGCAGGTCTGTCTGCGGGGAGCGCGGTGACCGAGGGGGGCTGGTCACCATAGCTCGCTCATCTCCGTTCTCGCACCGCGGACCGTCCACGTTCGTCTGCTGACATCGAGTCCCAGGACACCTTTGGACAGGAGACAGGTGTCAGATTGTTACACGGCTGATGAGTAAAGCAAACCAAACTGAAGTCCGTCCCAACACGTTTGACCTTTTCAAGTCGTTTCCCCTGCAGCAACAAAAAAAAGAGCGATGAGTCAGCTCTGGACACCGGTCAGATATTCCTCCTTAAGAAAATAATTAAAAACAAACGTGGAGCGATCGACTGAGCAGATCGATGTGGCTGCAGCCCTAACTGACTCACAAGTATTTAAATGTCAGGATGAGAGCAGCCTGAATGATCTAAACCCTGAGTTAATCTAAAAGATCAATCCAGCAGTTTCACTACTCAACACACCTGCTTTAGCAAATTTTACAGGATGACGTCCGTGATGTTTCCAACAATGTCAAGGAGAATCAGTGAGGACATTTAGAATGGACTTTTTTATGTTTTATCTTTTCAGAACTTGCTCACAGAAAGTCTCCTCTCACAATAAAAGGGCCCGCTCGGATCCACCAGCGACCACTTTGGATCCCTCTATTTGGAGTTTTTTTAGCTTCCTAACCATGTGTGTGTGTGTCTGATGCTGGATGCTGGGATTCGCTTCCAAATTCCTTCTTAGCAAAATAAGCAGGTACAGGAAATAAAAAGATGCGTTTGATCCAATATGGATGTTTTGGTTTTTCCCTCTTTCACACTTGTGTACTTGTACTTGTGTAATTTACACAACACTTGTGGATCTTGTTTGAATGTCACTCGAGGAAAATTCCACCGTGTCATTTGGCTGACTTAGTTTCTAAACCTTGGACTCTTTGCTGTCACTTCCTCATGACGCTCTGATTGAAGGAGTCATGGGTCTCAATCCATGTGGTGGACATGTTGGACATGATCCAGACCAGAAGCCTTAAAAATATGGGGCTGATCGGCCTGATGGCGGTGCTGATAAAACCGCTTTAACTCCTCCTCCTCTAACTTTTGAACTGTAAGTCATAGAAACTGATGAACCCTTTTCATATCTTACACGTAGAATGTCTGGACTGACGGGACGTTGTTGTTCTCCCATGTTTAACCTGCCAACACCTTCACTAATAAGATCCACCACACCACCTTGACCACCATGGGACACTGTGGCATGCAGGGACTTTTAATCTAATAAACCTTGTCCGATCCTTATCCTTCAGGACAAACGGTTTTCACTGACAAAGCCACACGGAGACAACAGAGAGACCACAGACATCCTGTTCCTGTCTCCAGAGTCTAAGTGCGACAAACCCAAATGTTTTAAGACTGACACGTCAGCCATCTCAGTGATCTGTTTTGATCTGTCTTAAACCATCGCTCAGTGTTGGGATTGTCCCCTTTTCTGCATGGAATATTTTGAAGCATACAAAAGGAGGCAGTTGACAGTGAAGGTTAAACATGTGATTCGGACTGGAAACTCCGCTGGTTTATCACTGGAAAATTTGTTTCACCGTTGCCAGATTTGGATACAAATCCTCTGACTTAAAACTGAAAGTGAGACACTTGAGGAGGGTAGAAACACTGACTAGAGATCAGCTCATTAGCAGCAGCTTGTTACTGTGAGCCTGTTAAGGAAAATCTCCTCTTCGACTTAACCCAGGCGTTAGACGGTTGCCGTGTAACCAGACGATAAACAAGCATCACGTATGGAAAGTTCTTAAGGAACTGTCTATGGCAAGAGCAACAATTCAGTCACAATTCAAATTTACAAGCAAGCGTGTAGTTCAAGATATCCATAATTCTACTTTAAAGACTTGCGACACATTTCATTTTTAGAATCTAAATAACAGATTATTTTTCACAGACTGAATATGAATTATGGATGTCAGTAATTCAGTTCCTTCTAGTATGAATTTACATTCACGATATGCAGATTTGTTTTTTTTTATCACTGAAATGTAATTGTAGATTTCAGTAGCAAGATTTCAATGTGAAATTTTACTCGAAAAAAAATGACAGATATCATAAATTGCATTCTCGCTGATGAATATTGACTGAACTCTTGACTACCAGGTTTTTTTAAATGCAGCAAATTCTGATCACAGCCAAACAGTGGAAGGAGCAGGCGAGGGAAAAGAGAGAAGAGGTCGACGGGAATGTGAACTTGAGAGAGCGACGGAGGGGACAGGCGAGTGAGAGATGCCATTTTGTCAGAAAGTCCTGCCGGCCGCACGTCGTGCCGCGTTTCCACTCACCACAGTCCTGGGTTGCCTTTGGCAGTTTCGCAGAAGAAATGATTGAAAAGGTCTCTGGTGTTGAAGTTGCTCAGCATGGTTGCGGAATGAGAATATGGAGCTTCTGGTCAGCCAACCCATGACTGGTGTTGGGAACCACTAATCCTCCATCACATGACCTACAGCCCAATAATCCCCTCAGGGTCGAACAGCACCTGGGCCAAAGGGGCCAAAAGCCAAAGCGTCTGAGGTCTAAGGCCTGACACCAAAGGTGACGATGAACAGGACGTACCATTCTGGACTAAGACTGACTGCACAACAAGTACGGTATCTTCCTGCCAGAGATAATATGAGTCAGTTTCAGTTTCTTTGTAGAGCCCACACTCATACAGTACCACGTCTGTAAAGGTTTTACAGGCCCACACAACAAAAAGGTTCTAGATCAGCCCGAAACAACAAAAGACTCCCTAAATATCCTTAACGTACAACGAGAAAAAAGAAGAAACGCTACATTTTAGAGGGACAGACGTAATGATACCGGAAATTAAATAAAAATAGGAAAATCAAGTCTGGTCTAATACGGATTCAGTAAGAGGATCGACTGAGAAAGAGAGAGAGAGACAGAGCGAAAGGGA
>OMNV01017010.1:10140-43038 GCA_900303265.1 Brotula barbata
GGGGGGGGCATGACATGAATATGAACATCATGATGTCAGTTGAGGGGAGAGAGAGTTACAGCGAAGACCATGAGAGTCCAGAAAAACAAGCGAATCACGAGTACAGGAGATTTTTTTTAATTCATAAGTTCTACGTAACATTAACGTGAGCTCAAATGTAATGTTATCTGCTGTTCCTGTACGGACTGGGCTGTCCTACATGTGCTGGGGTCATGGGTCAGGAACAGGAATCATACCTGTGTTTGAGGTGGGCCTCCAGGTCACAGCGGGGCATGCTGAGGGAGCAAACGGGGCTCAAAGGGCAAGACACAGAGAGCTTATCCAGCAGCTTATGGACTAGGATGCTGGACCGGCGGCACGACTGCAACTGCAACCGTGTCCTGTCCAGCGGGCAGAAGTCCCTCTCCTGCAGGAAGCTACGTAAGCAGCGAGCGCAGAAGGTGTGGCCGCATGGTGTGTCCAGCGGCTGCACCAGGGGCTGCAGGCAGATGTGGCACACCAGGTCGTCATCTACTTCCAGGCGGTAGTTGTAGAGGTGGTTCTCCCTGCTGCGGTGGATCTGGCCACACTCGGGACACAGAGCCTCCAGGACTGGCTCCACTGGCACAGCTGGACCCACCTCACAGCCCGGGCTGCCCATCTTTACTCCTCCTACAGGGTTTGGCTTTGGCACAAATGACTCCAGTGAGGCGGCAGGGTGGGGGGTCGGGAAGGAGCAAACACTCCTATCCCATCGGTTTCACGGGATGAACAGGCTGCAGAGAGGACAAATGCCTCCCAGTGGCTGATGGGACATCACTCTGCAGGTCAGAGGGCAAAGGAAGAGAGTTAAACAGCTGTTTCAGAGGGAAAAAAAATACTTGTGCATTTGTTTGTGTGGCAAACGGTGCACATAGACTCACACAGAAATAGGGAGAAGCACCGTATGTGTGTGTGTGTGTGTGTGTTTTTCAGTAAGCGTGCTGAGATTATTGTATTTCATGTGTCCAGTAATCTGGCAGTATAATCTCTCTTTTGCTCTGGCTTGCTGAAATCTTCCAGTTCCACAGAGAGGGAATTATCTGGGATTGAGGCACAGAGAGGACAAAGATCAGAGGAAGTGGGATTGGAAGAGCGATGGTGAGAGAAAATAGTGCCAGGAAGAGGTGGGAGGGGGCACAGAGGAGAAGAAGCAGGAGAGAGGAGCAGATAGGAAGGGTGCTGAAAGACATCAATGGGATGTAAAAACCTCATCATAAGGAGAAGAAAGGAGACCAAGGAGGGGGGGCAGGGAGACAGCCGGGGTGGGTGAGGCTCTGAAAGGGAGACAAACTCACAGCCAATAACATCGCAGGAGTTCTTGAAACATTCCTCATAGCATCTCTCATTCAAGCCTTGTGAAGTGTGCGCCAGCCCCATCTTGAACAGAGAAAGAACCATGCCTAAAGCGAAAATCTTAAAATACACACTCACTTAGCGCCCTACCAAGGAGAGTGTATCTCCAGAGCTAATGCACTCAGTGTGCGCGCTCTGATCATTTCCACTTTGCTTCACATCCAAAGCCATTCAGACCTTCAGCCAGTCTATTAGCCGCGTCCCCGTGGGGCCGACACACGGCGATCAGCAGACAGCAGAGGGCGTGCCTCGACGCACAGCACGCCAGCCAAGCCACAGTGACTACCTGCCTCTGTTCCACCGAGGGTCTGCTCCTGTCTCCATGACGACCCGGAGCCTGTTCTGTTCAGTGGGGCTTGACATTCAGAGTGTAGCCGGAGAAGGATGCAGCCGAGCCACACAACAGATGCACTTCTCTCAGCAGGATGCTCCACTCCTCCCTGGTACACAGGCTGAAAGCTTGTCAGAGAGCCGAGACCACCACAACCCCCCTCGGCCTGCCTTTTGCCGCTTTTTTCCTCTCGTTGTCATTGTGACGACCCAATTCTGTGAAAACCTGTCCCTCCTGTCTCCTTGGCCACTGGACCGGTAGTTACTTATTTCAGTCTCCTTTAAGTACGTGGTCCTGTCTGTGTGTGACTGGCTGCTTCTGTCTCTATCCCGCAGCTGGACATGAATTAATCATGAGGACACAAGGCTTCTCTGTTCCTATAACAAAGCTCTGACATCACCACATCACACACATTCACACACACGTACACTTGTAGACATGAGGACGAGCAAGTATAAATACTGGAAAAGACACAAGATGCATGCACGGGAGCTTTTTGGCTGCTACATCCTGTGAATAGTCCTTATCAATAAGTAAAGTCTTCCGGTTTTACTGTGCCAGCAGTTTAGACCTCCAGCCACAAAGAGCACTTAAATCTATTTTAAACATTGCTGGAGCAACAGATTGCCTCACACACATCAACTGAGGACTGGCAAATACCTCACAGCTCCTGTGATATATGTCTTTAATACTAAAAACTGGGTGGTGTGTGTATGTGTGTGTGCGCCTGTGTGTGCCTGGTGTTTATTTGAGATTGTGGTGTTGTCAGTCGACTGCTCTCTATATCAAAAAATCTGGTCTATGATCATCGTTTTCAAATCTCCTCACATGCAAAAATGCCATTTTCAGATAAGATGAAATGATGCTTTAGACCAGATTTAAAGCATCAGGTCATATCGGCTTAGCCTACATTTTTTAAAGCCCTCTTGTCATCTCTCATCTTGAGCAAATTTCCCCAAAAAGCCTGCTGACCACTTGGAGGAACAGGCCTGCTGCTGTTTCACAAGATCTGTTGCAATAGACTGGGTTTTTTTTCTGGACACAAAAACAAACAGGACACTGATTTTTACAGGAAATTGCAGTCTTTGGTTTTCAGTGCCAAAACTCTTAAATGCAATGACAACGCACCAACTACATGCCATGATCTATGATCGTCCCTAAAAAGCATGCTTATTATCACATTTGATAGGAATATTTTTAATGATTACCCCCCTCTGTCTGACTCCATCCCTCCCTCTGAGGGGAACAGGACAGATGAAGCGACAAAAGCAGCATCAGTGCAAAGCCATCCACACACTGACACCGTATATATATACAGTTATAATCATACCTACTCCGGCCGCTCCTCTCGCTCTGCACCCCGGCCCCAAAAAAGGGGGACGATTATTAGATGCGGGACCTCAATCACGCATTCACCGCAACGGACCGTTCCGCAAACCGCACGAAAACGCCCCCGTGCCTTTGGCGTCGCGGCCCGCCCATCGCTCCTTTCCCTGTCCGTCAAGGGGGATGGGCGGTGCCTGTGGCTGGCGAGCCAAAGCAGAAACGGAGGTAGTACTCATACTGCCTGATTAGAAAAAAAAAATAAAATGTGTTATTTTGTATTTGTTGCGCTATTTCAATTTGTTATTTAGTGCGTGATATTTCAAAATATGAATCTTTAAGCTATCATTACAGTATAAAAATCATTTAAAGTATAAATATAGAAACGATATGAAAATTGTCGTTCGGAATAAGCAGGCATCGCATAAGGCAGTAAAACAAAGGGTCCTCGTTGTGAAGTCCCCGCGGAGATGTAAACAAAACGATGTAGCTAGCTAAACATCCATTTGATCCACGGAACTATGAATCAACCCGGATCTGATTAAATGCGATGGCAGAGGATAGTGAATTGGAAAAGTATGTTCCTCGCTGTTTAATCGTGTCGCCATAATAACGCGTCCAGCTCCAGCACTCACTTTTATTCCTCCGCGAAGCGTAAATTAGATCAATCTGCGAGCAGGCTATTTTTGGTTAACAGGTGTCCAGCTTTATGTGCAGTGAAACTGACGCGTGTGTGAGAGAGATTCGATGAGTGTGCAGTGATTGGTGAGGAAATGTTGCCACCGTAGCTGCGCTGCGCATTCCTAAAGATAACAGCAGCTATCTTTGCTGTGCGGTTAAAGGTCGGAGAGCAGCAGCAGCTCTCCTCTGCTGATTCAGCAGCTCAGGTCATACCAGGACACTGATGCTGTCTCACTTTTTCTCAGTTATGATTTCTTCGTTCTGCTGCCTCCTGTTTTCTCTCCCCCATAGCTCCCCCTTTCGTCCATGTAACCATCTCTATCCACACATTATTGTTCTAAGCATATGATTATTCTTCATATTTCCACCCAGGCGTGCAGTAGAGGAGCTCCTGAAGGAGACTGACAGGGCTCGGGTGAGAGCAGAGACCATGGGCCCAGCAGGATGGTGAGCTCTTTATTAGAGATGTCGTGTCATTTCTGCACACTTTGCTGTTACTTATCAGCACAGCTGTACTTTGTGCACAACTGATATTGCGCCAACTGTGCCAGTGCTGCTGCACCATAGGTCACTGTCTGTTATTATCCAAAGATATACAATGTTTAAATGAAGCCAATCAAACATCCAATTAATTTGCTCCATCTCAGCCTTCGAGATAACCCACAATGGACCCATCTTCACAATCACTCGATTTATTCAAAATTCTAGTGGAATGCCCAAAGTTCCAAAGATTCAGAATATTTCTGCATGCTTTGAGGAGAACTTTGTAACTGTATAAAAAGATACTAAAAAGTAGGTGCTACTTTAATGGATTTTAGGGACTTATTTTAACAACAACTTTTCTAGCAATCATTTTGATTTTCCTCCGACTGATACGTGGTATAATACTTATAAATCGGTTGTTAATGTGAAAAATCTTGTTTTCATTTACATAACCGTAATTGTCAACATCATTTCTGATTCTGGATCTCTTGCAAGTTATTTAGTCTTGATCATTTTGGTTGGTATTTTACAGGTTTGTGTTTACTGTCATATAAGCACGCACCACTGCTACGTATCATCTGACGGGTTTGTCTGTCCCTCCTTCTCCTGTCAGGATGAAATGTCCTCTACAGAGGACTAACAAACGTTTCCTCATCAACACCCTGCGCTCCACAGGCCTACAGCGCACTGCTGAGCCAACAGCAGGAGAGTCCTCCACAAGGGGGCGCCAGAGAAGCCGCAGCAGGACACCTCCCAGACATCACAGGGCCAATGGAGACCATCAACATCATCAAAAGGGTCAACGCAAAGACAGAGATAAGGGACAAAAAGACAGAGACAAAGATAGACGTCACAGGTATAAAGACACACACCGAGACCGGAGGCACAGGGAAGATGGCCAAAACAGAGACAAAGACAGACACAGACTGAAAAGGTCTGTCCGGGAAAGGGACACTCCTCCTCCAGAGGCCAGTCTTGACTAGTCAAAAGACTGATGAGACCTGTCACACTGTGACAGGAGCAGCCAATAATGACAAGAAGTTTGCTTTTATTTCCCAGAGATCCACAGCTTCCTCCTGTTGAAAAAGAACAAAACACTTTTTTGGCTTGGGCCTTAGACCAGACATTGTAGCCTCAGACTCAGAACGTCCTAGGTTTCCCTAAAGACATGAATTGGAATCTCTGGGACAGGCCCCAACTAAGAACCCACCCCAGCCCGACCCTGAACAGGAGAAGAGGGTGTAGAAAAAGAAGAAAGTGTTTGTTGTTCATTTCAATGTGTATCAGAATAGGATTTTTATTTATCAGTGATTCCCTTTTAAAGTTACAACAATAACATACAGTGTAAGATTAGTTGAGTATTATAGATTCAGATAGTTTACAAGATTTAAAAGAGTTCATTCTTTCTATTTTGTATGTGTTTTACACTAGAATAAAAGCAACAAATGTCAAATAATGACTACAGCCATATATATCACAGAGAATTGTGCAGTTTGTGGGCCATACTGCACATTTCTCTTCCCTTACATGACTAATGCTCTTTGTTTCACCTGCAGTTGGTTAGATTCTAATTATAATGCCATTATCGTGCTGCTGTCATTATTCACTGGTAGTAATGTTTACATTAGTCATGCTGTCGCCACTGGGTAAGCACATTTTATCGGGCCTCGAACTTTTTGACATGCACTCTGTGCTGGCTATCAGAAGTAGCTTTGTTTGTAAAAGGGAAACAAATCTTGTTTTCCTGCAACCCTTAATGTCCTCTTGAATGTGTGGTTTCCGGTGTATGATTTCATTAATAGCAGTCTCACTTTGGAGTGTAGAATCATTTCAGCAATTTTACATATCAGTGACTTTGGCTTGCCATCTAATAAGCTGCATTGTATAACAAAATCCTGTACTAGAGAGGGTTAAGGTTCTATAGAAAAGGAGTCGTTTTCTTGGTTCTCTTTTAAGTTGATTTTTTTTTTTATCCTGTCATGTTTTTACACACAGATGCTCATTTCTAGAATTTATGAAACCATCTTTTTTCTAGTAGAAATATGTAGACACAATTTCACTTATTGCATTGGCTGATTTTTTCCCCCCACTTGTTTGAAGGAAATAAATGACTTTAAAGAAGTCAAAATCAGACAGTTTTTTTAAGTATCTTCATGCATCAGTTTACATCAAACACCAAGTTTAATGGTGACTGACACATGGCCCATTTTGTTCTTTTTTTACATCCATACCAAACAGTAATCAAAATATTTTTCCCTGCATCAGACAAAAATGTTCCAGATAGAATAGTATAATTATTTGTCCACTTATTTCCACACACGTAACATGATATGAACATGGTATAATCTCAATATAAAAAAAAGAAAGTAAAATCAGAGCAAATTGCCCTATCTGTAACAGATGACTTGCCCCATTACGGATATGTGCAGGTCGGTTGTCATCTGTGTTTCAGAGATGTTCCATCTGGTGTTTGTCCATTTGTCTTCGTGCGTCAAATGTTTACATGGTTTTATTATCCCTCTTAAGGTCTTTTTTTAATAAACATGGAAGTTTATATGTTGGCCCGTAACTGCATGTATGTTGGATTATTATATGGCAAAGTGGCGCTGCGTTACTTGTCGCTTAATCCATTGTGCATCCGGAAAGTTGCCCAAATTGCGTTTTGCGCCTCTCACGCTTCATAAATCACTACTCTGTAGTGGGGAAGAGCTTGGGTTAACTGTTTCCTTCCTCTTTAAAGCAAGGATCAAATATAAACACCATTAAGCCATAGTACACACAATGATTTGTATAGAATCGGTTTACTTGAGCTTTATGGCGTCGCTGAGTGCCCCATTATGATACGTGAAAGTGCCATAATTGCGTTTGAAGAACTTCGCTGAGCAAATATGCAATTGATATTCACTATCATTGTGGACGTCCGACCCACCTGTACAATTCCGCCTGAAAAATAGGCAAATCATGCCGATCACGTGACTTGGGAATGAACAAACTGACGTTTTGGACTCCCAGGTTGAGGTGAAGTGCATTACGCGCCGCGCTCCTTTATTGAGTTTTGCCCCTCACATCTTCCTAATTGGTTTACCACAAGGGCTGCTGATTAATGGGGCGAAAACACACCCGGCGTAATGGCCAGCAAACAAGGCGGGAGTGCCGTGCGTAAACGAGCCCGGTGGCTCCGTGTTTGTTATCGTCAAGGGCCCGTCGTGGGGGCACCGTGGGGCGAGTCACGCTAAATGGTGTTAAATGATGCATCGGCAAAAGTGTAATGGGAACATTTTAAGTCAGGAGTAAGAGGGTGCTGGAAATGGAGGCCCGGTGTTTGTGCGTTTCATCCGAGTTTCCAAGACGACTGTCACTCCATCCAAGTCTATTATCTCACGGGTCAGCCAAAGTTTGCCGCCGTAAACCCATCGATTGATCGGTGCGGCGCGCAGCCGAGAGGAGACATGGTCGTATAAAGTATCGATGTCTGCACTGTTTGAGGACAATCCAACAAAATAACTCAGGGGTGGGAGGTGTCGCCGGTGCGCTCCGGCCGTTGTCTGATTTATCAGGTCCCCGTGACGTATCCGTGGGTCTGATCACTCGTCTGTTGCTGCCGTGGCTGCAGGTAAACGGCGCGGTGTTTACCGAGTGGTACTGATTTACGCGCTGAGAACCTCAACAAGCTGCAAACCCGAGGAGAGTATCCTGGAAACTAACGCCACCGCTCTGTGCAAACTCTGAAACCAATGACTTGTGCTCTACAGAGTCACATGGTGACAGTGTGACACACCTGTGTGGCGCCGCAAGGGCCCATAGTTGCGCCAGAGGCAGGTAGAGCAGAAGGTCCACACCGAGGTAGGTCGCAGCGGGAACTGTGCGTGTGCCCACACACGGATCCTCGGCAGCCATGCATCGGGAAGATCATTACTACCCCACGCAGGTGTTCAAGGAGTCCTGCGCCTACCAGAGACCACAGGGGGATGACTACAGCCCGCCGCCCTGCCTCTACATGAGCAGGCAGGTCCACTCCGTGTACACGCCGCCGTCCGTGGGAGCCTTGGAGCAGGCCAGTCTGCCTGACATGGCCCCTGCGTACACTTTACCCATGCGAGAGGATCCAGGTATGCCTCAGCTCCACCATCCTCATCCTCAGGGGACCCAGCCGCAGCAGCAGACTCTCCAGTCCTCTGCAGGTTATGGAGACCTGGGAGAACAAAGCAGATATCACCTCCCGTTCCCCTGGATGAAAACCACCAAATCCCACTCACACGCCTGGAAGGGCCAGTGGGCAGGTGAGGCAAATCAACAGATTTATAACATTTAATTCACTTTAGTGTCATGACGTCAGCGAGGAGCAGAGTGAAACTCAAACAGACAAACTACAAATTGACCGAGTGCTGTTTTCTTGGTAGTACTTTATCTGAGTTTTTGTTCACGTAAAGCCTTTATTTCAGAGAGGTTTTGTTATTCTTTGCTCATATCACTCACTGACAAAGTAAAGAGACTCCTCCTGAGGCCCAAATGACATCACGTTCCCAACAATATTATCCTGGGTGTTTCAGTTTACCCTGTCAGTCATGTTGTTAAAGGCCGGGAAGGTCACTGCTCGCTATTATCAACTCTTATCGTGACAAAAGTGCGCGTTTTCTCACTACAAAACATTCACAAATCGCCATATCTTACAGCATTGTCATAAACTGTCAAAACGCACAAATCTATCAGTTTGTAAAATTATGCACGACTATAGTAATAAAAAAAAAGATTCTAGGCGTTTTATAATTCATTGAAGTCATTTGTTATCCACAATTGAAGATTAGACGAATTGTGATTTTATTTATAAAACTTTTATTCCATAATTAGATCATGTTTTAAACTATACTCAGTGGCAGATTGTGTCTCTGAGCGTACAGACCAAAAAGTTTACTCTGGCGAAACGGAATGAAAATTCATGGATACGATCTTAATATCGGAGTAATTTAATACAACATAAATGAATGAATAAAATGCATCTTGTTAATTTTATTTTATTGGTTGACATCAGTGTTTTGTAAAGTAAATAATTTGATATGTAATGAATAATTGTAACGATGTAGTGCAAAAATATATGCCATAATAAACGGGCTTGGTAATCTAAATAAGTGATTCCAGGCTTTTACTACATTGAATATAATGATTAATTAACCGTCTGTAATGCTTTGGGGTAATTTAAAATTGATTTGATGATTAGATTTTTAGTATGAAAAAAAGAACCCAAAGGAAATTGAGCGGTCTGGTTTCTTAAATCTTAAAAAAAAAAAGATAAGAGTTTTAATTGACTTTGACTTTAAGACGGACTTGCACAGCGTACACATTTATAAAAGTATCTAATTATAAAACAATGGGAGTTTGAGTCGCCAACATTTTTCCCTCTTTAATTTGCTTTTAAACTTTAATCACTTTTACTCGTAAAGTAGTCACCGGAAAGTGGTCTTTTGACGTTTTATTAATTACGTTTTTATAATTTTATTTATTTTAATTAATTTGAGTCTTTACGATGTTAAAGCCCGAAGTTTCCAAACATCAAAACGCATATGAATGATACCAAACACATCCAGAACAAAGATAAATTTAAGAGAGAGATTCAAACGACTTAGTATTAAAAAGTGCAGGATGCTTTAAAGTATTTTTTAGAATTTTATTTCTCTTTAAACTGAACTTTTTATGCCTTTTCTTTCGGTTACTCGGTTATTAATGGGTTACTCGAGTGAAAAGACTCATGGATCCTTTAAATAACCCTCAAACACTGTATGTCCCTTAACGTATATTGCCAATGGGGTGACGTGACCGTTCCCTTGTCCCCGTCAGGACCCTACATGATGGCGGAGACGGAAGAGAACAAGCGCACGCGGACGGCGTACACGCGCGCGCAGCTGCTGGAGCTGGAGAAGGAGTTCCTGTTTAACCGCTACATCTCCAGGCCGCGCCGCGTCGAGCTGGCCCTCACCCTCAGCCTCACCGAGCGCCACATCAAGATCTGGTTCCAGAACCGGCGCATGAAGTGGAAGAAGGAGGAGGACCGGAGGAGGGCGAGGGCCGCCGACCCGGACCAGGACTCCTCCATCACCTCCGGGGACCAAGGGGAGGCCTCCGTGGGGGTCTCCTCCACCAATGGACCCCACAGCTCACCGCCCGTTTCCCCGCTACACGTCCACGCTCCCTCCAGTTCTGGATCAAGAGAGCCCACTTAGACCACCTCATCAAGACTGACACACGAACTCGTCAAAACTTTTACCGTGCCGTTTATCTGCTGCTGGTCAATCCTACCCGGGCTCGCCTCCGCTCGGCCCGGTTCGGAAAACGAAGCAGACTCGGCTCGTACACGAATCAGCTCCGTATTGTCAAAGGACCACAGCAGATACACATTAGATCTCATTTGAGGAAATCCGACGGCGCCACAATTCCTTAACTTTGTGTTCTAACATGTTGACAGCAGAGAGACTAAAACATCTGGACTGAAGGAAGATTTCCCAGGAATCTTCACCGTGATGTGAGGCTCTGCTGAGCGCCATGACCGGAACCACATCAAACAGGACCTCCTTTATGTTTCCTTTATGTTTATTTCACTTGTACAAACCTTACTTTTAACCTAAATCTCTCTCCAGTCCTTTTCCACCACCGAGGAATGAGTGAGTACAACCATTGGTGCATTGTCTATGTACATCAATAATAATAATAATAACAATAATAATAATAATACACGTGTTATCTGGGTTTCTGCATTTTTTCATTTCTTGTCCAATATTATGCAAATAAGTTTTATTATGTACATAGTCACTGTGTCACAGATGTAAAATGCTTGATATAAGTCAGACTCAAATAATAATAATACAAATTCAAACAAGTCAGAGGTTCTGTGTTTTTTTAATTCCTACAAACTACAATAACTAGAAACTATTCACTTGTTGTCACCGAATTTGAAAACCTACTTTAAAAACTAAGTTGGCCCATTTTATTTATTTTTTGCCACTATTATGACTTTATAGATCCAATGCACATCACGATGCTTTTCTGCAGGTTTTGGGAGCGTAACAAAGTGGTGAAACACACGAATGGGACCAACAAACCACAATCTGCACAGGGCTGCAGAAACGTTTCATAACTTGTTTTTGTCGGTGAGCACGAAACCCTGGAGACGCAGGTGACAGATCTTTTTCACCTCCTCTATTCCTCGGCTCCTCTCAGGTGCGTGCTCGTTCCTGATGCGCTCTGACAGCTGATGCATGATGGTCCTCTTGTCGTTCATCCGGGCACAGATGACAAACGGGAATCCAAATCTCTCCTTGTACTCCTGGTTGAGCCGAGCCATGCGTGAGGCCTCCAAGGAGGTCAACGCATCCAGTCCTGCTCCTGCCTGTTCCTCCTGTGACTCCCGTGTCAAGGTGCCACTCTGGAGGTTCCTGCCTGCAAGATCTGGGTGACACCTGAGGATTCCCTCTTTACCTGGATACACATGATGACAGGTTACTGCTCTCTGTCTATAACGTTACAGGTTATCTTTAGTGGGATGAATGAATATGATGAAGAAAACCAGGTACCCTTGCTCAAGCGCACTTTAGAAAAGACCTTGAAAGACTGAGAAAGGGGAACTGGAATAATTTTAGAATGAACTCCATTTCATTAGCGATGAGGAGGATTTTGCGCTCAATAACAAAGGAATGAACGCTTTTGTGACACAAGAGGGCGCTACGAACTCAGAAAAATGGGGCATGACACGGTGATGATGAAGCTTAAATACAATTTGAGTACTGCCCCAGTGTTTCTAAAGATACCAAATATAGCGCCTAGAATAAAAGTGAATGTTAAAAGTAACAGTGTATAATAGTTTTGAAGCATATTCACCCCCCCTGTCATCAGTGGTGGTTTTAAGGCATTTTAAGATTTCATAGTCGTTAGTGAACTCCTATTGAGCCATTTAAGTCTGGATTACCCTCACAAACATTGTTGCCATACTGTGTATATATATATGCACAAATGGGATCAATAAATATATGCTCGGTAGACCAACATGAAATCTAAAATGAATGATGAATAATGCATCTTACCTGATTCAGGGAGAGCGTCAATAAACTCACAAACAGCAGCCTCCAAAGCACTCAGGTTCACAAAGGGCCGGCTCGACCACACTGCAGCTGCTACGATGGGACATTTCTCCACCACGTTTCCAAAAATGTTCACAAAATCCTCGTAAGGAAGCGCGTTGACTGTAGAGATGTCCATGTTTGGTTTTGTGGGAACACTCGGTGCAGTTTGATGACCTTTGGACGCGGAGAGAAAGTACCTGACCACCAGTCAGTGTCCTGCTGGATAAACACAAACAGCAGAACGTCCGACAGTTACTCATTGATGTCTGCTCAGTAGACTTATTACTGATTACAGAGCAGAGGATACGCTCTATACCTGTGATCGTATTTGAAATATTTAAATGTAACATGTTATTTTGTATGTGCCATCTTGAAAAAAATCCATACATAATTTATATAAAAATTCATTGGAGAACTGATGGTACTTATCAATCGCTGACTCACATTTTGTTTGAGTTCTGTGTTGTCTGTAGTCTGCTTACCGAAGCCGAGAAATGCCTCACATCTCCCTGTGCCCTGGTTGCAAACAGTATTTGTGGGTCCCCTTTTTTACACAATGGCACAATACGGCACGCAAAATATATTATATAGATTATATTAACTTTGGTGCGGCACAAACTGTACAGTATGCTGTATAACTCTAGAGTAACTGAAGAGAAAAGGATCAGATAAAACCTGTCCAAACCAGTTGGCGCTGTTTTGAAAGCTTTCCCACCTCACACCCTGATGAAGACTGTAAGCATAGACTGGGACTGGCAAGATTAGTTTGCACATTATACAAGTACAAAGAGGAGCACAGTAGATACTAATAGAAAAGAGAATGTTTCCACCTGTATGAAATCCCTTGTGTGAACTGTACTTGTGATCTAAATCTCTTTGCGGCCCTTTTCCACCTTTTGGTACATTATCAGAAAAAGATGAAAGATCTACATGGCTGTTTTTTCTTTCTTTTGCTTGATATTCCTTACGTACCTCGATGCCTTCTGCAGTTTCCTTTGTTAAACTGTGCAGAGGAGATTTGTGCATCCAAATTTCTGCCGCTTGTCACCTCTTGTTACCTGGAAGAGCCATGATAACGCCTCCTTATATGTCACTTCATGTCTGTATCTACTTCCTGTACTGCTTGGGATGACTGGCGTGACTAGTTTGTAATCAACTTCCAACGGTCTATACATAAACACACATGCTCACACCCTGAAGAATGCATATACAACTAGGTGGAGTCAAACTGGTGTGGCAAGAATGACATTAAATGACCATATACTGTGAATGGCCTCCAATTCCCTTACATTCCTGTTTGCTTACATTATCCATTTACTGACGGTGGGTGGCTCAGGGGTGAAAGAGTTAAGAATTTCAGTCATCAGTGATACTCATGCCATGTAAATACACACGTGGTTTGTCATTTATTTCTGAATGTACTTTATTGTAGATGTAATAATACTGGCAACACTAGAATATATAAATTCAGTAAAGTTTGGCAATGTCTGAAAACTCTCAATCTGATAGTTGTACGTATTTGCTAATATAATTGCAGAACAAAGCGCTACAGTTGCATTTTTATCAAATATGGCGTACAATTATAATAGACTGGATATAAAAACAATGTATAGAATGAAATCTATATCACAACTACTGCTACAACTACAGTGCTACGGCGTACACGTCCTAACAACTTGTTGATTAAAACCAACTGTATGTTTGAAGTCAGCAACATGAAATAACATAATCAAACATTTTAGTCATATATGCTACATATAATTCTCGCTTGATAATATAATGACTAGCAGGTTTTGTTCACAGCATAAAAATCTCATGTACTCGACACCATTAATGATGAGGATGAGGGATGTAATCCCTCCTCATCACAGCTGCTTGTCCTCAGCTGCCATGTCGTCTGATTCAGCCTTCGTTGGTCTCTTTTCTTCAGCGGTGTGGGTTTGGCAGTAGTCGTTGCCCGAATTGCCCTTGTTCTCCGGCTCCTTTGCCAAGGATGAGATGTCCAAGGCGGCTGGTGCATTCTGATAGTCAGTGGAGGTTTGGTCGAGCATGTTGTGGTACAGCTGAAAGAGGATGGGTTACAGTTAAGATGAGATAAAAACACTCCTGGTTGAAAGTGAGAGAGCATTCAGTGATGAAGATGGAATTTATCTTTAAGTGTGCAAGTGGATTCTGTCTCAAATATGATGTTCAAATTTACAATTTCAGACACGCCCACCTTCTCTTCTATATCTGTCAGCTCCGCAGACATGAAGTCCACCAGCTTGGAAAAAGGAGGGCGTTTGGAGGGCTCAACTTCCCAGCACTTGCACATCACGTTGTACCTGCACAAGAAGGCCAAGAGGAAAGAAGATGAAGTATTTTCACACTCATGTTTAGTTCTTATTTTGGAATCACTGTATTTCAACGGCTGGACCCCTCTGTAAGATTTCACATGGCTTGGTGGAAGACACCTACACACACTCATTGGCGTAGTACGGGCACTCCATCTTAAATCCTCTCTCAATCATGGTATAAAATTTGTTATCCACTTTCATGCCAGGATATGGAGTGACACCTGAAGGAGGATGAGGAGGGAGAGAGAGGAGAGGAGGAAGTTAATGTTAAAGTTAAACATACTCTGGAATTCTTGTATACATTAACTTTTCTTGGATCAAATATTCAAAAAAACAATTTTTAACTTTTACACACATCTTTGTTTTGGGATTTATCATGAATCACGTCTGACCTGACATTCTTTGTCGCTTGCTTGCTTGTTTTTGTTTATTTATTTAAGATTATGTAATGGACATTTTGGTGTTATTGGATAGGACGGTGGAGAGAGACGAGAAGACCCGTGCAGGGAGAGGGGATGACATGTAGCAAAAGGCCCAGGCTTAAATCAAATCTCTCTTTTACTGACATATGAGGAGGTGTTACCAAGGCTATTCCACCTATGGGTATTCAGTTTGGGTAAACAAGCACCAATAGATCTCAGCTGCAAGCAAAAGTCTACCAAGTGAGAAGATTTCCCAGAGCAGAATGCCGTAAGCCCAGACATCACTCTTCATGGTGTAGATCCCCTCAAAGATGCTCTCTGGTGCCATCCATTTGACTGGCAGACGCACCTGAAAGACAGCACACAGTCAGAATATCCTCATTCAGTAGGACGTGGTGATAATATGACATGATGTCAAACAACAAGTTAAACTTCATTGTTATCACGTGACTTACGTTTCCTCTCACGATGTAGTTGGAGTCATTGTCAATGTCCCGTGCCAGTCCAAAGTCACCAATTTTTGTCAGTCTGCCCGTTGTCACTAACACGTTCCGGGCTGCCAGGTCACGATGGATACACTGCAGACAGGTCCAATAAGCAGGATACATGATGGAGATTTACATTTCACTGTGGGTTGTTGTTCATATATATAGTGCTGGGTGTGCATCCTTACATTCTTGGAGGAGAGGAACTCCATGCCCTTAGCCACTTGGTAAGCAAAGCTCAGCAGGTCATCAAACGTCAGCGCCTGCAGGTCCTCCCTCAGTTCCTCGCATTCATAGACTTCTGGTACTGCAGTTGAATTGGGATTAGTTGGATGTGTACCATTCAAGGGGATTGACTGCCTACAGCTCAGCCAATCACGTTTCGTTTTAAATGAACCAACCATACGTTACTATATTATCTGTCTGAATATATTCATGTTCTCCTGACTGTATGATGCTGCATACCTTCAAAGCTGTCGGCAGTAGTGGAGTTGGAGGGAAGGAGGGCAATGATCTCCTGCCCCCTGGTGGTAGCAGGATGCATGGTCACATAGTCCAACGTACTCAGAGGCTCACTGAGAAAACCCGACAGCATGTTAAAACACACGTCTCTGCACAGAGAATCATTTCACAACTGTCTCTTCCCCCTCATATTCCACCTGGAGTTTCTCTTCGGCTGCAGGTTGTGGTAGAGGCTGCGAAAACGGTCCTTGTTGAAAGCATCAGTCACAGACTTGTGGTAGCGCTCCCTGTTGCTTTTTAAGTAATTCAGCAGGTCTCCATAACAGCAGTACTGGAAGATGAGATACGTCGGTCCTACAACAAGTAATTATTCAGATTTGTTAGCCGTGAGTGCCCTGAAAGAACTACAAAGTCTTTCTTTTTTCATTCTGATAAAAATGATGATCTGTAATTGTATTTTGTGTGTGTGTGTGTGTGTGTGTTTTATAGTTGTCGTACCTTGGTCCGTGCATGCCCCAAGAAGGTTAACAATGTTGGAATGGTGGCCAATGTGAGTCAGCATCTTCAACTCTGACATCAGAGCCTCCTTCTCCACAGTCTGGTGTTTATCTGCAAGGCCACAGGGCAGATCGGGTTGTCTTATTCAAATTACCTGCACACCAGCGAGCAGTTAGAGAATAAATGTATTCAGTTCTGACCTTTAAGCATCTTGACAGCCACCTGCTGGGAGACCCCGGGCTTGTTGATGCCATACGCCGTAGCCTGGATCACCATACCGAATGCACCAGAGCCAAGTTCTTTACCTGGGGAGGGCACATCACTAATGAGGGTAGGAAATCGTCCATTTTCATGGGGCAATTTCTACTCACAGTGACCAAACTTTATATCTTATCAGTATCATGAGAGGTGAGACCAGAACACCCAGTGACCCAATCATTCATACCTAATTCTAGGTTCTCCCTGGGAAACTCCCACTTTGAGTCATACTGGAAGTCCTTGAAGTTGATGTAGATGTAATCATTGTCATTGGGCCCAACCATCTGGATTATCTGAAGCTGGGGCTCATACTTTGGTTTCTATTTTTCAAAGAAAGTATGGTGTCATTCCATTGTGCGTATTTGTATTTGTACTGTGTATAGGTGTGTAATCTGTACCTTCTTTTTGATGAAGTAGATGAGCACCACACTGACTAGTGTCAAAGCCAGAAACATGAACAAACTGCCTATTTTCAGCATCGTCATGCTGTCGGTATTAGGATGGGAAACACCTAAAAACCACACACGTATTAATAAAAGCTTCTGGTGACTGTATCAAATCAAATGTATTTCATTTTCGAGCATTGTTTATGTAAAAAACACATCTCACCACTCATAGACGGCGCGGGGGAAGACTTGATGTACAATGGAACTGTGCACCAGGTGACAAGTGAATTGGTAAGGCAAAACTTAAATGGCCTTAAATGGTCGTCATCCTCTAGATCTGTGCTCATTGAGCTGACGATCACCTTGTTACAGAGCGCATCTGAGTCTCTTTGGAAGGTGCCTGGGATCTCCGTCCAATCTTCCCCATCTGTCTGGCAACTACTAGAAGACACAGCAGAGGAACTTGAGGAAACCGCAACCATTGCACCTCTTGTGTTTGCCCTCTGTCCACAAGCTCACCTGTCATTGGACGAGGAGCAAGACATCCAAGAGTAATTTGCCGGCACGGGACTCACAATCTTGCATGTTAAAGTTTTGTTAGACGTGTCAGAACTGAATGTGCACTTTGGTTCCGCTGAAACAAAGTCAATGGACAGTCAACAACTCCCTGACACGAATATATCACTGAAAGTAATGACATAATTCTGCTTTTTGTCTCTTACCTGCCACACACAGTGATGTAGTCTTGTTTTCGTTTTTTCCTCCTGCTACCAAATGGAGCTGATAATCTCCTGATGTGAGCTGACCACATAACTTCACAGTCCTGGAGAGAAGACCAACCACCTCACATCACATGGTAATACATGCTAAGAAAAGCTATGTGTGCTTGCGTACAAAAAAATAACCGATTGGTGTTTTGTATGTTTTGCTAATTGACTTATGGCTGATTCAGTTATACAGCTGATCTCAACATGCTTCACTGAACTACCTTTGCTTTGAAACCCATAATGGTCTGTCACACTTGGTCTTGGTTTTGTTTGGGTACTCCCATGTGCAGTGCTGGAGCACGGGGTGGTAAGAAATGTTGGCCTGCAAGCAAAAGTCGGATGCTTGTTGTGTTGATACGGTTGATTTCTCATCCAGCTGAACAGAGAGGAAACCCTCAGCTGAGGCAAGACAAGAATGAAATCAGTAATTGCACTCATTATTACATGGCATCATTTGAAATGACGCTGTGTTATAACTTAGTAGAAATGACAGAATGAGGAGAAACTTACATTGGACCTGAATGCTGATGGATTTATTGCTGTGTATGCCACGTGTACAGCTGTATGAGCCACTGTGCTTTGTTTGAACGGATTCGATGAACAGGAAGGCTATTTCATTACCACGATTTGAATCATTGTGTATGCAGAGCTAGAGGGAAAAGAGACAAACAAAATTTACAAAGATGTATGAGTTCAATATATCATCAAATGGTACAATTTGTAGCCAGTTTCATAAAGTGGTACTCACATCCTTGGACTCAGCTGAGCATTTTAATGTTTCGGCATCCATTATTTTGCTGTCCCTCACCCACATCGGAGTTGAATGCATTGTTGAGCAGCGGAGCAGCACAGACTGGCCTGGGCTCAAGGTCACACTAGAAATCTCATCAACTTTTAGAAAATTTTTGTCTAAGTCTGAAACACACAGCAGGGCCTTGCGTCACAAAATGGATACAGACTGTCTGACTGAAGATATTTGATGACTTAGTGTGCTAAATGAGAGGGGACAAGTACAGTGTCTGTGTGTGTGAGTTTTACAGTGCGTAAATAATGAAGATGCCTGTGCTGGTATAAGCACGTCAAAGCTATTCGCATTGATGAGCTTGCAGTCTTTTATGGTGATGTGATGTTTGATTCGATTTATTTAATGAATTACCGTAGCTATAGACCTCAGTACATTCTTCCCCATAACTGTTTTGAGCGCAGCACATCACTTTTTTATTGACATATTTACTGCTGTCTCCGGAACCACTGTTTGCAGGAGAAGACAGAGAAACATCTATGAAACATTTATGAAAATGATAAGATGTAAGATTAACAATTAAGCAAACTCTATGAGACAACTTACCCAGACCAACTTATTTTGGGCTGTGGGCAGCCACTGGAGAAACAGCCAAACTTTGGGGAAGACATTGCAAATTTTGAAGGAATCAGCTTCAACTGTGGTACTGCTGGGCGCTCTAAAAAAAAAAAAGAATACGTTGTAAAAAGTCACTATAGATTTATTACTCATAATTAAGAGCTTGATTGATTGAGCTTGAATACTGTGCTGTGAAATGAGATGCTGGACTCACTGAATGTAACTTGCAGCGACACAGTCAGTGATGATCTGAAACCAGAGCTTGTTTCACAGCTGAGTGTGTACTCCCCAGAATCTGTCTCAGAGAGGGGCGGTATGACCATAGAGTAACTCCCATTGCTGCTGAGGATTAAGGAAAAACTGTTTGTTATCCCAATAAGAGCATATTAAATGTAACAGAGGGGAACAAACCTATGTATGTGCACACTTACGTTTTCAGTATTGGGTCTGACCCCCGACTCCAGTTGCAGACAGGATATTCAGAAAAGTGGTTCAGAGAAATGTTGAGTTTCTTGCCAACGCACACCTCTAAGGTGGGAGGACTTGAGGCATGCAGATAGTCAGCAGGCTGAACACAAGTCACCTAAACGATACGATTCATAACTTAATCTTAATCATAACAAACTTTATCTTATCGATTAATCAAAATTAAACAAAAATGGTTAAGATAGATTTTTCAGATTTTTTACCATATAAACTAATGAAGCACTGAAATAACAAATGAACAGCAGTGGTTCAGTCATTGTGTAAAAAAGGAGAAATTTGCTTTTCATTTGCACATTTTAGTGTATTGACTCAAAATCTGCTCATTTTACTGAGAAAATCAACATATCTGTGACTTGTCCAGCATGCTGCATTGTGACTGAGAGCAGTGTGTTTACAACAGGTTTATGAATTTTTGTTGTTATTATTGTTTGCACTCTGTGAAGTTAATGACGTCTGACCCAGTTGTATCAGTCTGGGGTTATTATTATTAATACATGATTTTAAAAAGAGTTTTATGAGACTTTTTGACAATAGTAACCCATTAATAACTGAGTATACCACATAGAAAAGTCATTTTAAAAAAAACTCATAATTTCTGAAGAAGTTATGATAAAAACAAATCCTGAAATCCAGTACAGTAAATCTCACTGTCTTATGCTATTGCATTTTTACTTTCCCTGAAATTTCTCTTCTCTTTTGTGTTGGGCATCTATAAACAAATCAAGAGAGAGCGATTGTTGGCTACCTCAGATGTCGATCTGTTTATCTTGCATCAGGGCGTCCCAAAAATGAATGTTCTTGACAAACAGAACTTCTCAGACTGCCCTGGTATTGTGTATATTGCATCCAAAAAACAAAATTATCCTAATTACAACTTTTTTTTCGGTTCAGGATATGGTTAAAAAGCATCCTCTCATGCATGTATGTATTTCTACTTTGATTTTGCAGTCATTGGTCAGTTGAAATACATCAAGTATCCCGGAGACCCTTACCTCCTGATCATGAATGCAGGCCAGTCTCTGCGCTCCCGAACCATCCAGTGTGTGTGTTGCCACAGCACACAGCAGAACTGCTTGAAAGATAGAATTTGATGCTGATTTAGCTGTAGATATAACTGATGTGTAAAAAATTTAAAGGCTATAATCACTGGTTGAGGCAATACCTCAGTGTGCTGTTTGTCTTCTTGCTGCTTTGATTTACAGTATTGATTAACAGTGGCACTCTATGTGCAGTACTGGTCTACATTCTGATAGTTCTTCATTCCACTTGGTCATTGTGTTACACAGTGAAGTGAAGCAATTACGAGAAACACAAGCAGAGTACTTTTACTCTCAATGATTCTTGTAACTTTCTGTTGAGGTTCCTCATATTGTCAGGTTGAACAAAAGCAAATATTTACAGCTTCACTTCCAGCCACTGTGTGACAGCATCGTGAAACCTTTGGTTCTACATGTTTATGTGATACTGTGAAAAGGTATGCATGTTTCTGCAATGATTATATACAATACTTAGTATTTTATGTACTAACAAAGCAAAGTATTCTAAGAAGTTCAAAGTTTTCAAAATATTACTTTAATTTTATCGCAGTTAAACTGGAAATGTTGAATGTCTGTACAAGAAAAAAAAGCAAAAAATTCAGGATTTAAAAGTTCCAAAAGTGAGAGTAATTAATGAGCACTCCAGTCAAATATAACTTCTAATCAATTCATTGAAGAAAGAGTTAAAATTATCTGACTCACCCCAAATCATGACGCTCAGTTTTTGCATTGACATTATGACTCACATGCTCATCAGTGGGTCATATGCACAGAAGTGATGCTGTTGTGCGTTTGAACACCTTTTAAACAGAGGAAGTATCACTAGTATACCGATGACGCTGTCATGCACATCCAATTACAAATAGGTACATTGACTCTTTCTCAAAATAACGAGCAACCTTTATTCCTTTACATTAATATCTTTTGCTATGAGGGATAGCATTACAATATTTAGAATATAGATACTCTGAAATAAAAAAAATAGCAATACCCAAACAAATATTCATACATGTGGCAAAAAAAAATTCACAGGTATATTATTATTGCGATTTGTGTATTTTGATCTTACAGCAATACATTTGAACTTATCTCCTTTGTTTCTTTAATCTTGTAAACTCTGAGGTAACCAGAGTTTTATCTGAATTTGAAATTCTACTGAAAAGGCCAAAAGAGGGAAGTTAAAAATATACATAGCTTTAAAAAGTAAGGAGTTTTAGGATTTTTTTTTTTATCATTTATCATTATATTTTAACTTATTTACAAATTGTAAAATGTTTAATGTCTATATGAGGTCAAGCTTTTTTGGCCTCGTTGTGTTGCATTTCGACTAGTAAAGTACTGTGTTTAGTTATTTATATAGTAACATGCAGTAGGAGTTATTGTGGGTTGGCTCTGATCCTAATCTGTTGGCTGTTGCTCCAGTTCAACTCACTATGTAACTCACTGGTGCCACATAGCACCAGCTTTTCTCTTGGAAACCCACAAACGATTATTTCTATTATTTATGAGTGAAACAAGACATCACTTTCTAAAAACAAAAGAGTTGTGAAATTAGGTGACTCTTTCACTTCTTGGTGTAGTGTGTGGCTTTTGACCATATCCCCTCGCCCTGTTGTTTACTTTTGATATGCATACTTCACGCTTGTTGTTAATGGACCATTACGAATAACGTTAAACGAAAATTCCCACAATACTGTCTAAAAAACACAGATTCTCCAGATTCTTTGTCTTCTCGTTATTATTCATTTACAGTCAAGGAAAGCGCTCTGGAGTTGAATTTGCAGCAGGCAGCTCTGTCAGTGCAAATACCCACAATGCAAAGCTAAGCTAGCAGCTCTGCGAGCAAAAACAACAACAGGCTACTTGTGGAGCAGGCAGCTGCATGGAGAGCGATAACAACGACGAGCGGGATTCCACGCATTCAGCCATCTTTTCCTGAACCCAAATGCATGTTAGCCTTATGATGTGAGTACTGTGGCACCTCAAGTGTTCTGCACCCGCTGATGTCATATTAAGACGTTGCTTTAAAGGGAATTGTTTGCAGGCTAGCTGGCTAGCTGGCTAGCTATCTGCGTCCCTCTATGTTTGAGTATCTTTCGGCAGCAGCGGCGGCGGCAGCAGCGGTGCCATGAACAGTGGACTCCCAGCTTCAGCTGCTCCGCTCGGGGGTGTCGGGATACCCAATGTCAAGGTGAAGTTTTGCAGATACTACGCGAAAGACAAAACCTGCTTTTATGGAGATGAGTGTCAGTTCTTGCACGAGGACCCGTCCATGGCGAACCTGCCGTTGCACGGCGGCAGTAGTCCCGTCCCGTTGTCCATGGCCGGGGGAGGCGGGACACCAGCGGGATATTCTCTCAACGTCTCAGCGGCGGCCTGTCCGGGACCGGGGGGGACCGGTGTGCCTAAGAAGAGCGAAACCCTCGGGCCTGCAGGCACGTCTCTGGAGGGGCAGCTCTTAACCAGTGAGTAGAGGAGCTGCGAAGTAGGGCCTGACACGGGCAACACGAGTGTGACTTTACTTTCTTACCCTGGTGGGCTTTGTTAAAATTTAGGTCGAGGATTCAGTGAGGCCTCTTTGCTCCAAACAACGTGGGTTCCACTAATTGCCATAGGTGGCCCAAAACTTCCATTGGCGCGTATTTTGTTTCTTAACAGCACTGCTCAATGTTTTACCGACGCGTGGCGTTTGTTATTCTTTGTAGAACATACACATACGGTGGTCATTCTGATATAGGCCTGGTGTTTTTATATGACAGCTGTGAGTGGGCACAATTCGGCGACCCACTAACATTAGCTATGGTAGGTATTAGCTAGTGAGCTATAGGTAGTATCTGCTCTTCAGGCATAACCAGAGTTTGCACTTGAAGTTCAGAATGTTCGTAAGTGTTTTCCTGTTGGCGAAATTCCCATCTAAATCTTGCTTACACGTTAGTGTAATGTTAGCCAACATTAGCAAGGTGCTAAGCTATCCTGCATGGGCTATCGATTTAGCTTCGCCTAGTTCTGTTTTGTAAATGTAATGTAAACAAACGGCGTCCAGGTAGCAGTGACTTATATCTCTGCTGTTAATGCATACATTTATCCACGGTTGCAGAAGTGTCTTTTGCCTGGATCTAATGCCTAAGACACCGCAGCAGGTTAAACTACAGGCTCCCTTTCTGTTAGTGCAATTATTGACATTCACTGTGTAGCACTGATAACAGTCAGTTTTACAGCCTAGATGTACTTCGTAATTAGTGATTGTATCTGTGCTGTCTGTGATCCACAGTCCCAGGGATGGAGGGCGGAACTTTAAGTGATGCCAACCTCACCAACTCATACTTCAGCAGCAGCTTTATTGGGGTCAATGGATTTGGAAGCCCCGCTGAGTCTAAGTACTCAATGATGCAGGTAAGAGATGTTGGATTTTGTTGGGGCGAAAAATGTGACAGTTTTCCCTCAGAATAAAAAAATCTGCATTTGAGTAGCTTGTTCAACTCTTTTCCTTTATGCTGCTCTGTTTAGCGAATGACTACCAGCAGCAGCTCTCCCAGTCTTCTAAATGATGGTGCCAAGAACTTCAGCCACAGCACTCACGGTACGACCACTCCCCCACGGAGCAGTAATCAGCACTCTTTGTGTACAAAACATCCTTGCTCAGCTCTTTACTCCTTCAAACTGTTCCACAGATCAAGTGAACTCTCCGACTTCTTCACTGTTCAGTGATTTTGGTGCGCTTAGCATTTCCCAAAGGAGGAAGGTGAGTATCCATGATTGCTCTCTGGTGTATTTCCAAAACACAGAAAACATTTTGATATGCTTCTAAGCTTGGTACTGAATTTTTAACTATGGCTTTGGTAGATTTGTTGTCCATGGTCATTGGTATCTTTTTGTCTTTTTGGCATAACCATATATGTTTCCCTCTTTGTGTCACCAGGCTCCTAACCCGGCAGCAAGTGAATTTATTCCTAAGGGAGCTCCACGTATGGCGACCATGGCCCAGTCCACTGTTCAGGCCTTCCCCTCACCTCTCTTCCCACATCCTGGGCTGAGCAGTTCCACAGCTGCTGCGCTGGCTCCAGGTGAGGGCTTTTGGAGAATATCTGAAAATGAACATCAAGTTTTGTTTTTCTGCTCTCAACATACAGATCAGCAAGTTTGGGAATTCCCATTTTGCTGTTGCACCACACATGCAACCATTGAGACAAAGAAGCATCTTTTTTGGCTTGTTAGCGTTTTGCTGCACGCCCTGTCCAAAAGTAATGGCTCCTCTTGTCTCCAATTTTAGGAATGTCTCTCTCTGCTGGATCATCTCCTCTTCATTCACCAAAAATTACACCCCACACCTCGCCTGCCCCTCGCCGGCGCAGCCACACCCCTAATCCTGCCAACTATATGGTGCCCACGACTGCATCTGAGCAAGGCACCCACATTATCCAGAAAGAGACTGTGGGGGGGACCACTTACTTCTACACGGACAACACTCCGGCACCAATGGCTGGGATGGTATGTGCTACAAAAGAGTACTGTGCTGGCAATGTTTTGAGGAAATGCTGCAAGACAAAAACAACAAAAGACTTTGTAAGCTGTTACTAATTTTATGAACACTTGACCTTACACACTGACTTTTGCAGATGCTTTGTCGTTTAAACACCATGTACAATGTCCACAGAGTTGTAATTTGGTTTTCTTTGTATTATCTTGTGTTCGACACCAGTCAGATTCTGATTTCACTGGTGTATTTGTATCACAAAGGAAGAAGCAGTGTGTTTCCAGTTTGAAAATGTATAACACTACTGACAGTTTTCATTTCTTAATAAATAGGAAGTCTTCTATTGCTGGTTTCATTGCAGGTGTTTCCTACCTATCATATCTATCCCCCTACCGCACCCCATGTGGCTTACATGCAGCCGAAAGCCAACGCACCGTCCTTTTTCATGGCCGATGAACTCCGACAGGTGATTTCCCACTTCCCCTCTGTAACACTAAATGTCCCTTCACACTTTTTATCCAATTGTGATGTGATGCCACGATTGAATGTGTCTCCTCTAGGAGCTGATAAACAGACATCTGATAACCATGGCTCAGATTGACCACTCGGAGAACCCAGGTAAATGGGCAACCCTTTAGTTGCTTTTGTCAAGGCAAATTTTTTTCGGTCCACCAAAGATAATATGCTTTTTGTACAACATTTCACAGTTCTCTTTTGGTCCAGATGTTGCGAGCAAATATGTAGAAACATTTCACGTGTGTTGACTTTTTGAGATTTCTTTCCCGTCTCACCAGACAACTTTATTTCTTTTTCAGTGTCTGGCTTTCGTTTCACACAGATTGAGTAAAACACACGGATAGGCAGATTAAAATGTGAAGACAAACGCATTACATTCCAAAAATTGGTTCAGTTAGGTATATCGATTATGACTTTAATGTATCTGTGGCTAAGCTTCTTTATTTTGAGCTTCTGTTTTTTTTTGCGAGCTTGTGCTTCTTCTTTGGCAGACGTACCATCTGAGGTGGACAGCTACCACAGTCTGTTCCCCCTCGAGCCCCTTCCTCCCCCAAACCGGATGCAGAAGACCAGCAATTTCAGCTACATCACTTCCTGTTACAAGGCAGTCAACAGCAAGGATGATCTGCCATACTGTCTAAGGAGGATACAAGGTTAGAAATATGATTCTGTTTTGTCTACTAAGCAAACATTCTACAATTATCATGCTGCCCAATTATTATACACAACAATTGATGCAATGTCTTGAATCTCAAACTAAAGGCACTAATTATACCTGCTATTGAAGACCGAAGCAAACTGGATGGTTCACCATAGTGTAAAGTAAAGTAAAAATACTAGACTACATCATTTAAGTATGTTTTAAGAAACTTTGTGCTTTAGCATTAGTGTAGTATAAATATTATTTATTTATTTATTTATTTTGCTGATATTTACTTTTACTACATATCTAAAGGAAAATCTACACTTTCACGTCACTAATTTTGCCAAAACAAAATTATTGCTTGCTACACAACAAATTCTAAAATAGGGAATGTTTTCGACTGTGAAAAAGACATAAGACTGAAAAAAAGTTTGTTGAAAGTGTGATGTTGGTTAAAATCACATCAAATGCACTATTAGTTTAGTATTGATCCTTTTAATCAGTTCGAGTTTTTACAATATGTGATAAATTTACCACAACAGCACCAAAGATAAAGGATGAAGAAAAAAACAAAACAAAAACATGCAGAAGCCTAGGAGTAATTGAGAGACATGCGAGGGGCAGTCAATTACACTGCTCATACAAGGCTCTTTGGTAACCTTTTAAATTTTTGACACTAATATCTCAGGGTTCCGCCTTGTTAACACCAAGTGCATGATGCTGGTGGACATGTGGAAGAAGATCCAGCACTCCAACTCTGTAACACTGAGGGAGGTCTTCACCACAAAGGCCTTTGGAGACCACTGTAAGTGTGCCCAAGCATGCATTGGTTGGGGCCTGTATATTAATATAATGCAGGACAGAATTGTAAGTGAATGTTTGGAGTTGGCTTAACTGCTCGCTCTTTCTCTCTCTCCTCCCCTCTCTCTTTGTCCCCCAGCCCTGGTGTTCTCCTATGATTTTCATGCAGGTGCAGAAACCATGTTCAGCAGACACTTCAATGATCCAGCAGCAGACTCCTACTTCACTAAGAGGAAGTGGGGTGAGTTGGCCTTCGCTCTCTTCCTCCTCACAAAAATAGACCCAGCCTCACTCCTGCAGCTCACACCTTATTAGTCTAACTTGTTTTTGCTGATAAGATCATTGGTGTGCGATTATTTCCAGTGAGCATAAAGTCTATATCTTTTGTCATTTTGTGTCTAAAATTAATGGTAAATGATGGGATTTTTTGTATGCATCAAAACCAATAAGAAAAGACATTTCAAAGATTTTGAAGGATCTTTAAGGATCTTTTAAGTTTTGCATGTGTGGGTCCAAAGTTTTTGAAGTGTGCACAGTTTACTAGTTTGGCAGTTGGTGTATATGTAAGTGAGCAAGAGGAAATTGTGGCTGAAAGTGAACCATACAGCAGGTGCTCTATGGTCTGCCTTCAAAACCCTTCAGACTCACACTGTGCATGTGCTCAACACCTCACTTAGTGCTAATAAAAAAAGGAAACACAAATTAAAACTACAAATCTCCACTGCACCAGGCAACATAATAAACATTTTTGAAAATCACAGGGTCATAACTGAAGAAATGTCCAAACATCCAGACTTCATGTGCACAGTGTGTTCCATTCCAGGGCAACACGAACCTCCCCCACCACGGCAGCACGCTGGTCTGCTTCCAGAGTCTCTCATCTGGGCATACATTGTCCAGCTCAGCTCAGCCTTGCGCACCATCCACACTGCCGGCCTGGCCTGCCGTGTCATGGACCCCAGCAAGATTCTCATTACTGGCAAGACCAGGTATGCACACATACAACTTGTCAGCTGTTTTATAATGGACAGAGACGTCGTCCTTGATAAAGACCTGTCACACATAAACGTAAATGACTTAAAACAAAACTAAATTAGTTCAATTTCCAGGTATAGACACAAGCGTTAACTGTAAATACACTTTCAGTTCAAGCTTCCTTTTTTCACTCCCTACCACCCACACACACAGTATTGTTGATAATGGTATTTATCTCTGCAGGTTACGGGTGAATTGTGTTGGGGTGTTTGATGTCTTAACATTTGACAGCAGTCAGACCAATCACCTTGCCCTAATGCCACAGTACCAGGTATATTCCACAGTACTCATGACGGTTACAAATACTAACTGTGACTGTGTATCAATGGAGAGCACCATATGAACTAAACCAATTGTATGTTGGTAATAATCATACGGGGCTTTATATCGTTAATATGCATATCTTATGTAATATGTGGATGTTAATTGTGTGATATGTCTTCTGTCATGCATAGCAAGCAGACCTAGTCTCCCTGGGCAAGGTGGTCCTGGCGTTGGCGTGTAACTCTTTGGCTGGCATCCAACGGGAGAACCTACAGAAGGCCATGGAGCTGGTGTCCATCAATTACTCTTCAGACCTTAAAAACCTCATCTTGTAAGACGGGATTGTGTTTGCCTGACTAAAATTGCAGCACATGTTGCTCATACACTAGTCTTTTCCTATTGAGTCCAATCAAGATCTTGTGCAGAACAAAGGCAAAAAAGGGCAGATCATATAACCAATGTGGATAACACTGTATGGACCTGATAGTTTGACATCTTGAACATACTTTAGGAAGTCTCAGTATGTTTTTCAAAAATAATTGAAATATGTTACATATCTGTCAAAGTAACATCTCAGACATCAAACTAATATTACCATAGTCAACCATGTGAATCCCACATTTAGATAAAACAGCAACATTTTGTCAAGATAATCGAGTAGTTGATTGAGATAAAGATATACTTTTTCAAAATTCGTTAATCATTTTAGTCCACCTTACAGTAGATTTTCAAAATGTGGTACCAACTTTTCAGTTGTTAGGACTGTATCACAGATACTATTCTAAAGTCTGATTAGCCAACAACATCCCTGAAAATGGTGGAAGAGATCATAGTATACTCAGGATTGCAAAGATGTAAAATCTATGAGTTGGTGTAGAGGCATATGTTGCATTGAACAGAAGGTGCAAGAGTTTTTAATATTGCACCGAAATCTGATTATTTATTTATTTTTTGGTTGCTCGCCTGGGCATGCACAGATATCTGCTAACGGAGCAGTCTCGCCTGCGCAGCGTCAATGATATCATGCCAATGATTGGAGCCCGGTTCTACACACAACTGGATGCCTCACAGATGAGGAATGATGTCATTGAGGAGGACCTGGCCAAGGTAAAGAAACATGTCCTGCTTTTAAATTCAGCGATCGCATGCAAGTATAGATGATCTAGTGGTGTTTATAAGACTGATGTTTTAGGATGTGTTAGAGCAACGGTATGACCTCAGTTTGCAAAGTTGGACGTTGTTAACGCACAGGATGTTGACTGGCTGGCCAAGCAATTTCTGTCTGTGTTTTAAGAACGATTGTGTGAAATCGTAGACCCTCACCTCATCTTTCTTCCCTCTCACGCCCCAACTTCCTCTTTCTCAGTATTGTGCACACACCAACCGCATGAAGCTGCGTTTTGTGGCATTATCACTCACGCCTCGCAAACTAGGATTTCAGTGTCAGTCGTAAATGAATGCACCACTGTTAATTGTAAATGCAGAAATAAAATAGCCAGAAGACATTATTAGCAAAATATGTTTAGAGATCAGATGTGAGGAAATGCAGCTCAAAAACATGGCTTAAAGAAGAGTGCATTCTTTGACAGAAGTGTGATATGGTTTCCTGTTTATCAGTCATAACACTGTGTGTGTGCATGCGCGTGTGACCTATATTTGTATCTGCATACAGGGAAAACATGCAATGTTGTTCAACTGTGTCTAACTGAGTTCACTGGTTTAACCCTAGCATTTTGTGTGAAATCTTGTGCAACATTTGTAGTAGATGGATGGTTAAAAGCACACATTTGTATCAAGCTTCTGGTTGAACGGGCGGTGGGTTTTAGTCGCTACCATGCACGTCATTGATGATGTCATGATTGTTCGATTAATGTAAGCTACTTAATAAATCAGTCCGAAAACATATTGTAAAATGCAAGACAGATGATTTAAAGAGACCAAGGTGTGTCAGTCATCAATTTCCAGTGTTGATCAATGGGGAACGAGGAAGAATTTTAATAAGGTATTCTAAAGACCACCGATGGATAAAAAAAAAATCAAAAAAATCACAAACTTAAAATATTATTATTATAATTCACAAATAATTAAAATACAGGTTAGTCAGGTTGAAAGTTAGACTGTGTAGAAAATGTTTTTCTCTTCTAATTAGTAGGATGCATCTTTTAAGTGACTACTGCAGAACATCTTTTCATTTACACAGCATAAAAAATTGCAGTCAGAAATTAGATTTGGGGATGTCCACCTCATTTACATTTTTATCAATTCACAGACTCTTCACACACCTGTGGGCATTTTCCATAGAAAACATCCATTCATTAGTTTAATTACTGAAAGCGGCACACAGTGCACTATCAGCGGTCAGGGTGCAAGCTGCTGGACAATCATCGGCACACGTGATGGCTCTGCACAATGTTATTTCTATCTGTCACACCTCTGTCCTATCTTCAGTCTTGTATATTTCATTTTGTTTTTGGCACTCACGACTCTTAACTGTACTATAAGTCCTCTGTTTGCCTCCACCTATTTTGTCCATTTTCTTAACATTAATAAAATCATTCTTTGTAGGAGGTGCAAAACGGCCGGCTCTTCCGCCTGTTGGCCAAACTGGGTACCATCAACGAGAGGCCAGAGTGAGTAAACCCTCATGAAGATGCATCACGTCTTTGATATGAAGAGCTGTGTTTCAACTCAGTGACCTTGTGTGGTATGGGATAGGTTTCAGAAAGACCCAACGTGGTCGGAGACGGGTGACCGCTACCTGTTGAAGCTCTTCCGGGATCACCTGTTTCACCAGGTGACAGAAGCTGGGACCCCCTGGATCGACCTCAGCCACATTGTCTCCTGCCTCAACAAAGTTAGTAATGTGTATTTTTTGATATTTGATAATAATATTTTATATATTCCATTTCAGGATTTATTCCTCTTACCAATGACATCCAATGGTATTAGTGTGTAATGACCACGTTTGCCAAGATCTACTCCAGTAATTTCATGGCAAAGTAACAGTTGTTGGTGTCACCACTGATCACGTGAAAAATTACAAGAAAACTTATAGATTTTCTTTAAATTATATGTTTAATGTAACACTGTGATTTCTGCTTTCACAGTTGGATGCAGGCGTTCCTGAGAAGATCAGCCTGGTGTCTCGGGACGAGAAAAGCGTCCTTGTTGTGACCTACTCGGACCTAAAGCGCTGCTTTGACAGCACCTTCCAGGAGCTGCAGGCTGCTGCCTCTGGCTCTCTGTAGCGCCCTGTTTGGGCTCGGGGTGGGACTGTCCAGACCTGGAGCACACAATTGCACTACAGCGGAGGACCAGGCTCACAGACATGACATCAGCGCAGCAAGGGCAGAGGGGCAGGGCTTACTGAACCTCAGTCACATACACTGACCCTGTCCACCAGGAAGGCTTTTTCTAGTGTATTTTTTTTAGTTTTCTTAAACCCCACAGCTGAAAATTGAAAAACAAAGAAAAAAATTACAAAGGACAAGCTGTGAAGCTGTGACGAACGACATTTTTTTAGATTTGGGGAACAAAACATGAGAAACAAACCATGTGGTTTAGAACTTTTTTCCTGCTTTTATTGTTTATTTCTACAGTTGGGATTTATTTTTCTGAGGAGGATGCACTAAGATTTTAATTTTTTTGTTAATTTTTTTTTTATTTTTATGAATTTGTGTGACTGGCCTACAGGGTGTACAGAGAACTAAAGTCACACACTCTCACACGTGCACACAAACACACACATTACACACAGATATGGACACCAGAGCAGACTTAAAGTTATCCAGCTTTCTATTATCTGCACCTCTCCTCTGGCTGGAGATCACGCCCCTTCATTCTGACGCACTAGGAGACGGGGCACGCCACTCAAGGCTTTTATAGGAGCTCCCGTTTTGAAATGGGACGGCCCATTTGCCTTGGATGTTGGTCCCCCTTGTTAAGGACAAACCACTTGGGCCGGTGGCTGGAGATATTAAAAAACAAAACAAAAAAAAGCGGGAATACTTTGAACTTTGTGGTTCAACTTTATTTGAACTGTGTGGTTACGTTTGGCACTGAAGAAGGGGTGTCTTCTCCTGATGCTGTCTACCAAGCGTTTGTTTCATATGCAGCAACCAACTTCTGGTTAATTGACGCTGCCGGGACTCGAACCACTTCAGGGTGGGTGGTTTTGGTTTGGCTGTCTGGCATTCGGACGTAATCTGCGGGTGGGACTTGAGTTGAGGTGGAGCCACTGCTGCCTGTTTGTGGAATGTCTTTATTTGACCCCCTGCCCGTCCACACAAAAAGTCCCTTCTCCATCCTTTATTCCCCCTCTCCTCCCTTGTTCTATTCCCTTCCTCTTGGGGGGCCTGGGTCCCTCTA
>OMNV01017011.1:9299-21302 GCA_900303265.1 Brotula barbata
TTAGTACATTTCATGCTGCAATATATTCATCCTTATTCTTATTAGTATTCCTCTTATTGTTAGAAACTGGAATTTCCTACTTTAAGCATGGTATTTCTTTTTATGAAAGGCTATATTCTATAATATAATCTGTAAGGTCCATAATGTATAAGGGTCATACTTTACATTAACCTAGACGATGCTTTACTTTGCTTCCAATAAATTTCAAGCAAATTGTCACTGAAATTGAACTTGAAATAAACCTCTTTGTACCTCAGGTGTTCAAGCCCCGCACCCCTCCAGAGGCCATCGCCCTTTGCTCGAGGCTGCTGGAGTACACCCCCGCCTCACGCCTCTCCCCACTAGAGGCCTGCTCGCATGCCTTTTTTGATGAGCTGCGCCAACCCAACGCACGATTACCGAGTGGACGAGAACTGCCAATGCTGTTCAACTTCAGCACCACAGGTACGTACGCAATGGACTTCTACGTTCATAGATTTGAGGATCCCTTTCCACTGGCTTTCAAATTCAGCAGCACAGGTAGAGGGTTGCAGCTTTTCAGGAAAAATGCTGTTTAAGGTTGCTTACATACCAAGGGTATTTAGTCCTTTTGAATCTCCACGTGGTGCATTTACCCCCATGGTGCTTTCTCACCCCGTTTGCACAGATGAGACCAGCAGCAAAGGCACTGTGGTGTGGACCAAAACAACCTGTCCAAAAACACTTGAAAGCCGTGGTCTTGGTGTTGCATCAACTGCCAATATGACAAAATTAAGGAAAAGTTGAAACAAGCCAATGTGTCGGAAAGTTTTCAAGAAAACCACAGAACAATTTCACATTAAGGTTAAAAGCTTAATGAAAATTTCATTCATGTCAGCAATGCTCTCCAGAAATGCAGTAGTTTGAGTGACCAAAAAGACAAATTCCCAAATTATGACATCGGAACAGACATTCATAGAGCTGCTGCATCATCAGTAGCTATGTTACGAAAAGCGTGAATAGAATGAAAAATGAATGAGAAAACCCATACCCCCAACCAATCAGATAACACCCAAGTCAAACAAGTTGGTGCCCCTGATTTAATGCCACATGTAACCACCCAGCACAAATGGAAATAAATAATATGGCTCCCATGTGCATACTCCAGCTGTTAGTCACCTAATTCCTCATCAACAAGACTGTAATTAATGCACGGTGCACAGTATTGTTGATGTTGACGACTCATCGTTTAATCATAATTGTCTCTCTCTGCAGAGCTGTCGATCCAGCCTCAGCTAAACTCAACACTCATTCCCCCTCACGCTCGCGTTCAGGCGGCAGCCTCTGCTCATGGTGAGACACTCTGACTTTACTTCCTGTTGTAAATTGTATTGTTTGTTACTGTCATGTTGTGGTTGCTGCATCGCCATGCAACAAATATATGTTAATTACTTGGTACTATTGAATTCTTGGTTCTGCTGGCCAGTCTTTTTATTTGCTGTTGAGTTAGCTGCTGTACATCCAACAATATCAACCATATGATGTGTATAAACGTCTGGTTGTTTTTTATTATTATGAAATTACAATGAATGCTTCTTGCTGTAACCAAATGACTGTGACACAAAATGGCAGCACTGAAACCAACCAATCCACTGTGGATAAATTTGATTTTATAGAAGTCTTAAAGAGGCTTAAAAAGCATAGCATGTGCAGATGTTTCAGTCAGATCATGGTAATCCTCAGTGCAATAGCTACAATGTGCAGTTTCACGTTAAGTAGCAACCACTGGCTGCTGCTGTTTGACAAAGACTGAGTTGTCTTTCTCTGTCTCCCCTGCGACTGAATTGCAACCAGTCCACTTTGTACCCCGCCTTCTGCCAAATGACTACTGGGATAGGTTCCAGCTCCACCTCACTGGTCGAGATGTTAATTAATTTTTATGCCCCCAAATGTGTTTAAGATGCCCACAAATTATGCTCAGTGAGGGCAGAAATGCCTCAAACTAAAATTAATTCCAATGGACATGTGATGACAGCTACATTACTATGATGCCCCTTGCATACTGAAGTGTTCATGGATACATGATCCCATGTACCTTTAAAACTTGCTCAGTGAGCCTTATCTCCTCTTCTGTCCTTCAGATGGCACCAGCTCAGATTCGTCCCTCCATAGTTCAGTACCAGGATCTCTTAACAGCATTTGAAGCAGCCCTTCACCTATGGCCTCGTCTTTCGCTTTCACACAGAACGACCTTCTTCAGTGCTGCTTTGTTCTCTTCTTCTGTTTTGGTACAGTAAATGCATTGAACAAACCAATAGTTCTTTAGCTGCCTGGACTGAAACTAGAACATGTCAGATTATTTTAACACATACACAGAGTTGTCATGCTGCTGCTAGGGTAGTATGTGAAGGTTCAATCGTGGGGGCTGGTCCTCTGTAAACATTTTTTACATTTTTTTTTTCTTTTTTATTTGTGTTTATTTATTTGACTGATGGGAGTATATTGTCTCTATCGTTCATGATTTTGTTTCAACTTGAGAATTTTTTTAAAAATAATTCTTACATTTTTTTGTCATCCCTGTTGGTATGGGATGAGACGCACACTGCCTGACTAGATCATAATTGGCCCTAATAAGTCATTAGAGGAAAAGGAAGTCATAATTTGTTATTCAGCTCGGGCTGAGAGTGTCAGTAGGGACTGAAGAATTCCTAAATTCCTTATTCACAATATTTCACCAACACATCTTGATATTGAGAAACAGGTAGTAAGATTTTGTTGCCTTGCTCAACTATTATGTGTTCAGTATCCAGTTGTTTATTTTCCTATTTCAGTTTTGTCTCGTAATGAAATGGTTCTGTTATATGACACAGTTCCATATGACTTTTTCCCACAACAATTGGAGTACAGTTTTCATTTTACTATCTGCATACAGTAATGCTGAGACATCTTTCACATGAATTCCTCTCCAGAACTATACTGAATTTGCATTGAAATTAGGTCCAGGCTTTGAAGCAGTGACACTTGTATCTCATATGTGATCCTAGATGACTGGTGCTCACAGTGCTTCTTGTTTTCATGCCTACCAGCTTGTTGGGCTGCTGATCAAGGCACCGGTTTACAGTTTTTGTCTGAAAGTTTCTGGAAGTAGTTTTTCCACTAAAATAGACCATAAGAAGTTAATTAAGCTACAAATAGTTCTCCAGGTTTTGCTTTTTGGGCCTACAAGACAGAAAAACAAGTATCAAATCATATCTGTTTTAAAACATAATGTAGGTATATGACATTCCCAAGCATTTGATCAGTTAACATGTGGTTATGGTGTCAAGGATGGACTGAGGGAAATCAAGGTACATGTGTCCTTTCAAATGCTCTTTAGATTTTTGCTTTTTATGGCCCCGTTTTGGAAAAAAAAGTCATAGTTACATGGCAACTAACCAGATGTCTTTACAGTAAAATACAAAGATCATTCCTGTGGTGGTGCAAAAATGCATCAGGTCAATTTTGTTAAATCAGATTAATATTAATCTTGATTCTTCTGCTTTTTAGGATTTATAAAATTGTGATGGGAAAAATAGATGTTTTCCCATTCTTAATGTATTTATTAATTTGTCTTTGGATGAGACACCGTAAGTTATGATATTGCAGAGAGACTGGCAGTTGCAGATTGTCTTTAAAACATCTTTTGCAAGCATTTCAAACAGTGAAAATTAAGTTCTCTCCGATTGTTTTTCAAGGATAAGCTGCATAGAAACACAAATTACTATATGGTGTGAAACGTCAGTGGAAAAATGGAGATTTGCTTTAGTTTTGTGCTGCTGACCTGACATAACAGAGGTAAATAGATGAGCTGTAGTTAAATATAAACACAAAGCAGGGAAGTTGCTGTTGAACAACTTTGTGTATCCGAGTGTGTGTGCATCACAAGACTGCTCCATACTGAACAGTGTTAGAATTAGTCCAGATAAGGATACTGATTTTTAGAGCAGTACTGGCGGCTTGAGAGGTTGTACTATAGTGAATTTGATACTATTGTACTACACTCTTGCCTTTTTTTTTTAACTGCATTATTTTAATATAAGTGGAGGGTTCTGCTGAGGCCCTATGTTTTTATTCCGAACACATAGAAGAAGAGCAGATTATTTTCCTTGCTTTGGATTCCCACCCAAACGGACGAGTTCTTCCCAGTCACCTCCCATTTCCTGTCACCACAGGGTTACTGTTGCACACATTTAGCTTTTTTTTAATGTTTAATTCATTTTACATAGGACGTCATGTTGATGTTCACACTCAGAGCTGTCAGCCTTACTGTAGCTATGAAAAAGTGTGAACTGGCCACGCTTGATTTGTTCTCTTTCGTATTCTCCGAAGCCATCTTTCCTCCCCCCTCTCCTTCACTTATCGCACATGTAAATATCACTGATTTTAATTTCACTTTTACTTTTTACTGTAGCATTTATAATCTTATCTCCCTTGCTGTCGGTGAAGCTGTCTCCTTTGTTTGCCGATTTTTGTAAATATGTTTCTTCTTTGCAGTGTCCTTTACAATCCAAAATGTAAATATTGCTGGGGAAAAAAGGGAGAAAAGTAAAAGACACCCACCTAGTGCTTTCCTAATGTTTGTTGATGATGTCTCTCTCTCTTCCTCTTACCTGTAGTCCAGTGAGAATTGTAAACAGGCTGTCTTTACACAGCTCCAATTCTGGACCATGTGACTATAATGATAATTTTATGAGTTCTGTTCCAAAATGCTCTGAATTTTAGAGATGCCTCAGAAACTTCTGTACTCTTAATACATGCAGACTGTCTTTAAACATTTTTTTATGAAGGGCTTCAGTTGGCTACGTCAATCAAAAATTTCCATAGCTTTTTTTATTTTTTATTTTTTTTATTTTCTATTTTTTTACTTATTTTCTTAGAGAACTCTTCACTATTTGTAGCTCATTTTGGAACAGAACTTCTCAGTTGTGTTCTGACAGAATGTAATGTATGTATTGTGCAGTATTAAAAAAACTGACTTGGCTACATGTCACTTGAGTAATATTAAAAGTGCTTAATTGGATGAGAAATTGTGTGTTTATCTCCAGCTAAGTACTCAACATGGGCATTTTTATATTAAAATATATGAATATTCTGTGTATGGAATTCAGAATCGCTGCTAATGGTCATAAGATGGCAGATGTGCACATTTGTGTAGAGATTGTGGAAGGAGCCACGTATCTGGTCTGTCTGTGTGTGTGTGTGTGTGTGTGTGTGGTGTGTTTGTGTATGTAAATTGAACTTCTGTCTATATTTGATTCATCTTGTGTAATAAGTTCCTCTTTTTTGTTTACCACTTCTTGTGGAAAAGCACTGTATCACTTTTGTCTTTTAGGATTTATTTTTCCAATGCTGGTACCTCTGCTGTCATTCTGTTCTAATGGACTGACATTAGGTAGATAGAGGAAGAGAGGGAGGAGAGAGAAGGAAAAACAAACATCCCCTCTGTCGATGTTCTGTGTGTACGATATGGACTCATATAATAAAGTGATGAAAGTGTGAACAGAATGTTTTTGAGAGCTTTTGTGTTGAATTTGCTTTTGCCCCCTTTGGCATGTTCATGTGAGCCGGAAAGTGGTAACCTTGATCCTTTTAACATCAGGATAAATTTAAGAGGGTCAAAGTTCACGTCCTGATACGGAACTCAATGGAACAAACTTCTGCTCAAACCCTCAGTGTCAAGTCTATTACTACACCATTCTATGAGATAAGATTTTTTTTAAATTAAGGCCACAAATGAATGAAAAGATTAGTACAAAGATTTAAGAAAGACGTTTATTGATCCATTTCACTCTTTGTAATCAAAGCTAAGTGCCACTCCGCTCGTGAAGTCCTGGCGCCCTCCTGGCCGATAGGTGGCGCTGTTTGTCCAAATACCAACTTTCCTGCTACAACCCTTCTTTGACTTTTCCTCTGGCATTTCAAACGGAGAACGACAAGACATCGAAGGGAGCAAAACGTCTCGAAGGTAAATGTGATGAAAAGTTATCCGCTTTCGTATTCTTTCAAGCCCGCGCTGTATTTGTTGTTAGTTTATAGTCGTGTGTGGCGGATGCCGCTTTTGTTCCTTCGATGTTTGGCAGTGTTTGGCTTTGTTTGTTAGACTCGTACGGAAAGCTTCACTAGTAGCTAAACTAGCTAACAATGTTAGCAAGGCGGCGCCGGCTGGCCAAGGGCCTGTTGTGTTCACTGCTCATACTTTTTACTGACCCTCCCATTTCAGGCATTTCATGATAACAATAATTAGTCTGTAGGAATTTAAGAGATAGATCTACCTATTAACGAAACCGTGTTGAATAGTCGCCGCTTTTAAGACGATATACTAACTGTGCATGCTAACCTCAGTGCTAGCGTTAGCTGAACCAACCACAATGTTTCCATGAAGTCATTTCGTATTTAGTTCATCAGCGAAGATAGTGACAGTCCGAATCTTTACTTATACGGAAAATGGCCTAGCAGAAATCATGATTTCTTCAGTGGCACGTCATTTCATTACCATTTCAGACTAACGATTGCACGAGTTGTTCGCTTTGATTATTGCTGAAAAACAGTTGAGTTGTGTGTTTGTTTCAGTGTTGTCACAATATCCAATATTAGATGTCAGTCATGACATGACAGAAAGAAATGCATGTTAAGAATGGACAACAGAGGACAGTTATGGACGCTAAGTTTGAGCTGTTTTGCATCTGGAGATGTTTGCCACATTGGTTAGTTAGATAAATGAAATGGTTATTGTCTTTAATTGCCTCGTTAAACTCCGATAGTGAAAAGGCTTTGTTTGTTTGTTTGTTTGTCACAAAATAAATCAGAATTGTTTGACTTTTATTTGAGGGCATGCAGTCATGTTATCGATCTCATTCACTCTTAAAGTCGCTCTTTAAATTCCTTGAACAGGATGGCACGTTTGTCAGTGAGACGCTTCATCACGTTAGATGTGTTGCCTCCTTTGGTTTGTGTAGTTTCGAAACATCTTTGCAGGTAGGCTTTTTGTGTTGTCCGTAAGCTTGCCCTTACCGTCGGCTATAAAACCAAAATAATGCCATATTTCTTCTTTGTCAACGGGACGTGGGAGGTTGTCAGGAGTGCTTGTGTTACTTTTTCATTTTAGCTGATACAACAGTTGGCACACCCACTGTGCCTGTAGCAAGGATTGAAAGCAGAGCAAGATGCACACGGTTCTCATTAAAACACCATTTATTCATTCATTCTTAACGTACAAATACAGTTAAAATGAGGTTTTGTATCACTTTTTACAGCAGTGTATTGCAATAACATTCTAGTATTGGGTTTCTTATTTTCTTGTATTCTGCAGTTCATAGCTGAGGGTCATGGCTCGTGGACAGCAGAAGATCCAGTCCCAGCAAAAGAACGCCAAGAAGGCAGCAGAGAAGAAGAAATCTCAAGGTGCTGACCAGAAGAATGCAGCCAAGGCAGCCCTGGTTCACTCTTGTCCTGTGTGCCGGGTGAGTGTTGTGGCACTTTCAGCTTGCATGTTTGTTATGGATCACAGGGGAATCGGGATACAGACAGTTTAACATTAGCAGATTTGGATTTGGAACAACTCGCAGTTACTTGTGTAAGCTTTACAGGGCCTCCTCCCTTTCTTTAATGAAGCCACATGTGCTTTGTTTAGACCGACCCAGGAACTGGTTTTATTCTGGTCAGCAAACATTATCTTCCACTGATCTGAGTATAAATTTACTAAAGCTGCATGTGTTCAGTGGAGGAATGAGAGTTGACTTGGCTGATGCAATTAGTGATTAAGTTTTGCGATATCAAATTGTATGTGTTCCAAAGAGAGAGCATAAATTATTAGACTGTGTATAGTGCGGACTTAAACAGAGCCAGTCCCAGACAAGCAGCATCCATTAGTTCATGTTCTCCTTGACCATAGCTCAAAATGTGAACTCCCTTCCACAACCCCAGGCACACACATTTATTTTTGCATTCAGTCTTACTGAAGTCATAGTTCAGATAAACAAAACAAGTTTAGCATGTTTATTATGTGTTTCCCAACAGATGAGTTTGAACCTTATGTTCTTCTCCCAGTCCCTCTCAGCTGCTTGTTTTTGCCATTTATTTATTAATTTGACGTAGTTTTATAAATTCCAGTTATTCCATAAATGACTTGCAAAAACAATAAAAATGCGATACACGACACAACACTTATAGCTTTATGATGTTTATGTGACTGCTAAAATTCATCGTTGCCACTCACAAAGCAAAATGAATTCAAGCTTTGATTCTCCTCTTCCAGACACAGATGCCAGATCCCAAGACCTTCAAGCAGCACTTTGAGAGCAAACACCCCAAGTCCCCCATGCCCGCAGAGCTGGCAGATGTTCAGGCCTAAAGAACCACTGATGGAATAGACCTGAGGGTGAGCGTTGACAAAATCTTTTTAATCATTTTCAGCTTATGTAGAGTTAAGACGCCAATGTGGAACTGTTGTAGGATGAAATGAACGCCTGTAGCAGAACAGTTTGATAGAGATGCACGAGAATATTGGCACGTCGTCGTCATCAGCTGGTATTAGCTTTAATCAACATGTGGATTTTTGCTGACAGGAGGTATCAGACGCAGGATTGTATACTTATAAGGAAACGTAATGGACTCTTATTTTCGGTTAATGTTGAGTGTAAGCAGTCTGTAAAGCACATGTAACCTACTAATTTAGGTTCATTTACTATGAAAAAGTACTATTGATGTCAGTTGGTTACAGTAGCTGTAACGTTTCACATGCTAGCTGAGGTCAGAAATCTTATTTATTCGACTTTATTTCATCTTTTACATCGTAGTAGCTGTACATTTGTAGAATGCGCTCTTCACATGTTCCCTGTGGACAGAGGAGGTGTTTACTGTTTGCAGCCTGTGAAAGAGGTCAGATTTGCCTTGGCTGTGGCTTTTGTTTGGATTGTCTCAGGCAGAGCATCTGACTAAAAGAACGACGAAAGTCTTGTTTGAAAGACATTGTTACATAAACTAAATATACCATGTTTGACATAGCTTAAGTTAAAAGATTTTTCCCACTTTGCACAATGAATGAATATTGTACACATTTTAAAAAGCATTGTGTTTTATGTCTGCATCACGACAAGAGTTGGTTTAATAATGTCGATTCCACTACAGAACAAACTTGATGTTCCCCGTCAGGAAAAAAGTATAACTGTTGTAATATATTGGCACATCGGATATCAGCAAAAAAAATCCAATATAGTGCACCAACCCCTCTAAACTATTAGAGCAAAGAGTATCTACTTTTGGACAGAGAACTAATTCCATATGATTACTTGCAGATCCACCAAGGACCATGGCTTACGCTTTGAATCGCGGCCTGTGAGGGATTTTGATGAACACTGGGACCCGCTGGTATTAATGGACAATATGGTTGGTGTGAGTTAGAGGGATGCGATGGATGTGTGTGTATATAAGTGCTGTGTATGTGTGTGTGTGTGTCAGAGAACAAACAAATTAACGGCGAACGTGCACCAGAAGTTCACCAGCACCCCGTTTTTATATTTATTATGTTCCACTACCTTGCTATTCCAGGGGGGAGGGGTGTCCCAGAAAAGAAGAATTAGTTTGCCTGCTACCACTGAAGATGATTAACTTTGCATTGTATACAATTGGACCTAAGGGAAGAACTGCGGTTGGCTAGTGGGCATCTGGTTATGAAATGTAAACCACTGTTGTCCATATGCAGGACTAAAGGCCACCTTAGGGCTCTTAATATTTAACATTTCTGTCATCCACTGTTGTTGGGTAAAAATCTTACGGTTTCTTTAATTTGCACTGAAGGATATCATGTTCAGTTGTCTAAAATCACGAAAATTGCTAAAGTCTAGTAATTTCAGAGGGGCGTAGGGGTGGGCGTCAGAGAGAACGGGACTTTCTTGGGAAAATTTGTCCAATTGCAACTTAACCATGTGCTGCCTCTCACTCAGTTACTCTTCAAACAGGACCTCCTGTCTCATAGTGAAGTGCTTAATATTGTTAATATCGCTCTCTACCTCTGATCATATCATGTTTCACTAAACAATCTTGGCAATAACATGTTTGTCTCACTTTGTTTTTGTAATTTGTTTTGGAAATCCAAAGTTGTTTGACTTTGGAACCTTACCCACTTCACTCAATTGTACACACATGCACATACACACCTGTTTCGATTCTTCAGATATGCTAGCAGGCAAAAACTTCACTAACATTTCACTGTATTCCTTTTTTTTTAAACCGGTTTAAATAAATTGAGCGATGTATTTAATGTGACCATGCTTCTCAGCTGCTTTGTGCACCGATGACCCCAGACAGACGTCATGCACCGTGTAGCATCACAAACTTGGACTTACCCAGGCAGGCAGAGTTGTAGACGAAGGCGTATCCATTCTGTATAACCACATTTTTGCCATTATCAATTTTAAGCCGTCACTAGAAACATACAACAGTATATTTTTTTTTATTATAAAGTGTGTAACGGTATCTACTTGGACAGTGAGACATAATTGTACAAAATCATAAAATGCAAAGACGGTGTTGCTCTACTAATGCACATCTGGGAAGAAATATATGTTCTATGAAAAAGGACTTCGGTCATTGACTCTGTCAACATGGTGCCTACATACGTTTAAGTTGCTACAATAGGAGTGCTTTCATTTATCATACGCTACATTAGTTTCTCTCTTCAATATACTTCATGAAAATAGGACTACATCTGGTCTTAACTGAAAGGTCAGAGACCGTGAAAAGGAAATTCCAAATTTCAATATTCTGCAGAAAATTGTGAGGATCTTAAATTACATTTATGCTCTTACATATAAAAAATACAGACCTTGTGTTGTGTGTTAAAAGCTCAAGTACTGTTCACAACTATGGTCTGTATGAAGCTGAGTCTGAGTCTTTGAATTTACGAGCGTACATTTCTGCTACAGTTTTCCATATTTCCGTTTGTTAAATTGAATACGCTGCAGCCTGGGCTGGTGTTTCTGAATAACATACAGTCAAAGACCTAATAAACCCGTCGAAGTGTATTTTAGGCTGCTAACAAAGAGCGCTGGTTGGATACAGGAGTTATAATTAGGTCACTGATCCTGAGTGGGTGTTCTTACCGCGCTCATACCATACCACAGGCCCTGATCGCCCTAAATAAGATTCCTTTGTCCTGCTGTTCCTGGGCGGCTGAACGAAGCTCATAGGCACCCACAGTTCTTAACCACCATGTTACGGTGTTTTTTGAGGATGACGTTATTGTTGTCGTCATAGAAGAGGACGGAGATCGGACTGAGCTTGGTGGGAGCGCAGCACGCCTTGGGAACCTCGTCTGGCTTCAAGAGGTGGACCTGCCAGAGAGGAATGGACCAAAATATGGTTAATATTCACATTTTGGATATTTTTAAAATACATTTTTGATCATAGTAAAGCATTTCTGCTCTATTGTGATAGATACAGTAGAGGGAGAGACAGGAAGGACAGGGTGGAGAGGGGATGACCTGCAGCTAAGGGCACAGGCTGGATTCGACCCCCACCATGTGGGCCACCAGGGTGTCCTACATTTTGGATATTTAATAGGCGTCTCAAGTGTAATCCAACATTTTCGGTGGATAATAAACTTTTGCTTTGGTTGGCTGTGACGATTTTTGTATTATTATTATTATTAAATTCATTTGTTGTCCTGATCTATAGGCCTAAATTTGGAAATGTGTCAAAACTCTTGTAAAATATCTCTTGGTGCTCCCTGTGTGTGTGTGTACAGTGTGTGCTGCTTTCACCTGTTGTCTCGTGATCATTCATGGAATGAAGTGAATTCAGCGTGCGTCACTGTGACACTCACCACTTGCTGGATGAGGGCGTGGTTGGTGGCATTCATGCAGGAGCCCAGAGGGTAGAAACACTCTCCATCACAGTAGTAGGCCGAGTATCCTGTAGGGGCCAAAACCCAGTCCTGACCAGGAGAACACACACACACACACACACACACACACGGAATGATCTGAGACTGCAGGGAGACGATGGCAG